>MDKH01182087.1:0-13592 GCA_005239495.1 Nicotiana undulata
GTTACATGTTTGTTGATTACATGTCCTTATTCTTGATGTATTTTCTCACATGATTTATTGCTCAACTTGTATCTTATTTTATTATGTACTGGACCTTAGTGAGTAGATATTATACCTCTCGTCACTACTCTTTACGAGTTTAGACAGGATACTCACTGGGTACATATTTGTTTATATGTACTCATGCTGCAATTTTCTTTCTTTTTTCTGCACCTGATTGTGCAGGTATTGAGGCTGGTCCGTCTGGTCGTCCGTCCGCTGGTAGATACTGATCGCGGTGTCAGTCCATATGGTGATCTATCTTCTTGGCGTCATCCTGACAGCACATCTGGAGCCTTCTAGTTTCATTTTGCTCAGTGTTTTGTTTCAGACTGCGGCTTGTATTTTTGTATATATATTTCAGTTGCTGTATCTATGTAGCCGCACATTGATACTGTGACACTAGTCCTGGCACACACTTGTTGTAGTTATGTTGGGGTTCGGGGTTGTATATATTTGGCCTAGCTGTGGCTCAGCTTGTATCTACGGCCCTACCTCATATCGCTGTTATATTCCGCATTATATTTGTTATAAATTATAAATAACTGGAATATCGAGTTCTGGGGTAGTATCTCCTAAGGATTCATATGTTGGCTTGCCTAACCTCGCCGTTAGGTTCCATCACGACCTGAACCAGGTTTTGGGTCGTGACATTACTCGAATCTTTGATTTTCCTTTCCTATTGTGAGTTTACTTCGTGTACTCACAGGAGTCATTATTACTCCTGTTTAAACCCCTAATTCCCTATAATTGATACCTCTCATTGATCTTTTGTAATAATTTCCTTACTGATTTATAGCCTTTAAATTATTTCCTTGCTTTATTTTGGTCAACTGTGCTGTCACACGAAGTCTTATATTATTTCCTTAATCGATATACTCTAAACCTAGTCTCAATTACATATCCCATGCTTGTACTATGCTAAGTTATTTCCTTATATGTTATATGCATGTCACATATGGGAACTTTCCTTATTGGTTATTTGCCTACTAGCCGTTTGAACTTAACCCCTTCAATTAAGGGATACCTATGTTGATTGTGTACTGATTGATACTCAGCCCCTTAATTACTGGTTACTTTTGATTCCTATATATACATTACTTCTCATTAACACAAACACACGAACTAGTCTGTTTCAATAGCTCTCTCTCTCACAACTGCACTCTCTCTATTCTCTCTTCTGTGCTACTTGCTATTCTTCTAAGTTAGCTGGCTGCAACCAAGGATAACTATTGTTCATATCCTACTTCCTGCTTTGTGTTACTTTTTTCTTCACTTCACTGGTATGTCCTAATTAGAATTCCAATCCTTAAACCAACATGTTTCTATTACTGTTTCAATTCATTGTGTTCCTGACGTGTTTCTATCTACTGTTCTGCTGTTCATCATGTAATTAGAATCTCTGTTATATCTAGTATGTTAAGCTATCTTATTCCTATATGAATCTCCATGCCTATGTTTGTACACTAGTTTGCTCAGGGCATCTTCTACTGCCTTAAGCTATTTGATGCTATGTCTAGTCTGATCTTGCACCATGTTGTATCCCTAATCCCCTGAATCCTTAGGAACTTCTGATTGTGTACTGCTACATGCCTACCCTCACATGCTCTGTATGTGTCCCTCAAACCCCATTACCCATGCTTGTGGTTGTTGGACTATTTTTGGTCTTTTTGTGTGATGCTGGACTTGTTTTGGTCCTGACATTTGTGTTCATGCTCTTTCAAATTGATTTCATCGGTTAAACTTTTGTTATGAAATTTATTTCAGTTAAACCCCTTTTCCAAAACTTTTTTCCTACTCAAAGTTTTCCTAACTTTGTCAAGCACTCTCACTCTACTCTTAGACCTCTTAAGTTCTTCCCCTTTGTGTGAGCATTGCTTTGGGACCCTTGAGCTCCCTCTGAACTTTGACACACTAAGGCTGGTTATTCCACGTTGCACTTACTCTATCTTGGCTATGAAATCTGGGTGTGAGAACTGCCCGTGAGACCTTGAGGCCCTTAGAGAACTATGACACACCCGGATTGTGAGAAAGGTTGTGAAACAATACCTGACATTTAATTCCGAAATCATCATACAAAGCTACTGGAATCGTCGAAACTCGATTCCGAGGTCGTTTACTCAAAATATTGACCGAAGTCAAACTTGGCCTTAAAAGCCAACCTTAAGGAACCAAGTGTTCCTATACTATTCTAAACACTTCCAAATCCCGAACCACCCGTCCCCGCAAGTCACAAATCACGATAAGCCGCTACGGGAAGTATTATTTTAGGGAATCGGGGTCCGAATACGCAAAATGACCGGTCGGGTCGTTACAATATATATATATATATATATATATATATATATACACGCGTTTAGAACGTCGTCTGGTCATGAGTCAATGTACATATATAAATGAATGCAATGCATGAGACGTACGTTAATAAAATCTCTCAGAACGTTATAAGACCATTATATCTCTGATCAATATCATGAAATAAACTTTATCAGCTTACGTATTTTTTTGAGACCCATGAACAGATGATAGAATAATAAGAAATATGGAAATTCAAGAACATAGGCACCTCTAATACGTCTATAAATAGAGTAATTTATGGAAGTTGTGCACTTTCTCATTTCGTTTGTATCGTATGGATCATGCCAAAAAGAAAGAAGGGATAGCCTTAACATACCTGAACCGATTCTCTTTTGCGAAAACACGTAACGCCAGATCTAAGTAGGACATGGAGATATGAGCCTATATTGTAGGCTCCCTATAGTTAACTTCTTATTTTTCTCTATTTCAGTTATGTAATTCATATCCAATGGTCTGTAATAATTATTTGTAAAACAACTCTGGGGATGGATAGTGAAATGGGAGGGTTATTTGCATGTTGTAGTGTAATCAATGGTAGAAACCATGCTTCCTAGGTTTACTTTCTCTATGCGCAATAGCAGCCATGTTTAGGTACAACATATGCCAAGCATGCCATGCATTAGATATCATGCTACATAGGATCCATATATACTGTTTTTAGCATCTCATCATCACTTAGAACTCCTGCCTCTAAGGTAAATAATAACATAAAACAAAATAATGTGATTCTGTCCTATGTGCATCTTACATAACCTGAAAACATTCGTAAATCTTACTCTAAAAATGTGTTAACATCAGTTGTTATTCATGCTTCCACCATGTTCCACCCTTAGAAAACATGTTCTAAGGTAAACAACATTAAAACGGTCGCCTATGTTTATTCTGAAGCTACGCATAAGGCTGTGATTGTGTGTGCATTTAGAAACCCTAATTTATCAATTGCATATGCATCATTCTGCATTAGATATCATGTTCTAGGATCGCACTCGCTTAATAACAATTGTTCTAAATATGGATGCATAAAATAGTCACCCTGTTCTAACAACTGGTAATAAATTCCTGTATGTGCTGCGACACTTAGAATCACTTGCTCTTAGGTATAACAATCTAAACCTGTTAACAATTCTGAACGATTGTTGTATATTAACCCACGTCTAGGCAAGCCTTAGGTAATAAACTCAAATAATAAAACTGGAACTGTCTTGTTACATCCCGTATTTTCGTACGATAAAACTTCATCGTAAGTAAATCGAAGTAAGTTCGGGAATGAGATTATTGTGGAATTATAAGTATTATGATATTTCAAACAAGTGATGAGTAAATTCGTGAAGGTGAGAAGGTAAGTAAATCGAAGAAAATGAATTTTGTCGAAATTTGGCATTTTGGAATAAAATTCGGGCCGAGCATTAATACCCGATAATAATAAACTAGTACCATGCAAGGTACCATATGACCGTGATAAAGTGACGTATAAAGTATATTAAAAATAAATAGCATTTTTAGGTAAATTGAGATAATTCTTATTTATATGGGCAATTAGATAATTATCGAGTAACGGAATATTACCTAATTAATTGATAAATAATAAGATAAGATTAAGAATTATTCCCCCAACGTGGCAGCACCACCCTAATCCTAGGAATGCCTCTCAAGTCATTAGTCTAGGTGGCAACTTGTCCTATCACTCAAATTATACACTATTTTACAAAGAGAGTCACATATGTCTTAAGGACATAAAAGAATCACATATTTCATTCCATTCATATATCTAACAACATGAGATATTCAAGGATTTGGAGGAATTCAAATCGTATGACATTATGTAGCGTCTTCAACGCTTCAAGACCAAGGTTTTCAGGGAACCTTAATTAACGTATGATTTTTCAATATTAAGGGCGTACGGTGTAATGTTTCTCAAGCAAATCGACTCAAGTATGTTAAGGCTAAGCCCTTCTTTCATTTTGGCATGATCTCGTCATTACACAAGTTTGATAACGAGGCATAAAGAAAAATTCATATATGGGAATTTACGTATATTTTCCTAGTCTTGTAAATATGTTTCCGACAATAGTGTATATGTTCCATGGATCTCATATGAGCAGACTTTCTGAGAGGATAGCTTATACAAATGTCATAGGATGTCATTCCATGAATATCATATGAGCTTATACCAATGTCATAGGATGTTGTTCCATGGATATCATATGAGCAGACATTCTCAAAGGTTAGCTTATACCGATATAGCAAAGTGTCATTTATTTTTCTCATACATAAGTCCCATAATAAATTTAAACAGAACTATATTGTGTCATCTTTCACTTTGCACAAGCAGACCAATGGAAAATGAAAAACTACTCAATCAATAGGGATAATATTCTCCTTATCGGGACTTCATATTCAATTAAGTATTTCCATTTTCCAGTTGAGAGAGCAAAGACTTTATATATATAGTATTAAAGTATTTTCATTTCCATCGAGCTATAATCGATGGGCAGGCCCCTATTGGGCAACCTCTGATCAAATGGTAAGTTATATACAGAGCCTAGTATGGCCAAGCGCTTATGAGCGAGCCTACTACGGCAGAGCAGTTATTATATACCGAGCCTACTGTGGTCGAGCGCCTATGAGCGAGTCCAGTTGGTCGAGATACATAGCCTAGTATGGCCGAGTGCTTATGAGCGAGCCTACTATGGCAGAGCAATTATATGATTATATATGTATATTTACCAAGCCTTATAGGACCGGACAACTATTTTACTTATTATATTGAGATAATTCAGTCAGTTTCAGCAGGTAAGCATATCATCAGATTATCTTTGACTTCCAGCTACCTGCAGTTATTATATTATAAGTTCAGTTTCAGCTTTTAGTATACTGCCTTACATAATCGGTACATTATGAGTATTGACGTCCCTTTTTCCTGGGGACGCTGCGTTTCATGCCCGCAGGTCTAGATATATAGGTCGAGAGCCCTCCAAGTAGGCTATCAGCTCAGCGAAAGATGGTTGTGCGCTCCATTTGCTTCGCAGTTTCTTGTTTGGTCAGTATATTTAGGACATGTATTGATTGGTATGGCGAATTCAGTCCCGACCTTTATGATACTTATGTACTCTTAGAGGCTTGTAGACAGATGTCATGTATAAGAATACTTGTATGGCCTTGTCGGCCTATGTTTAGAGTTTGTAAATAATTTTGTTGGCATATTAGGCCCGTGTGTCACGTGTATATGATGATGTAATAAGAAAGATATGTTATGTTGGTAATCGGTTGAGTAAGGTACCGGGTGCCCGTCGCGGCACATCGGATTAGGTCATGACAAAAGTGGTATCAGAGCAGTTCTGTCCTAGGGAGTCTACAAGCCGTGTCTAGTAGAGTCTTGTTTATGGGTGTGTCGTGCACCTCACTTATAAGCAGGAGGCTACAGGGAATTTAGGACTGTCACTCTTTCTTCTTACTCTAGGTCGTGTGATAGAGCTCCGTTGTAAGAATTCAAACTCCTAAATTCGATTTTATTCGTAACACGATGATACCTACATTCAGAAAAACGATCTATAAGAGAAATAGATGTGGAAGTGTTGATTTAGAGGCACTCAATTTTGCATCTTGCTTATGATGAGTAAATGTGGGGTCTTTAGCAGATTATGCGTTTACTAAAAGGTGTAAGGTTCTTCATAAGGAGCTTTAAGGAAACAATACTTATCCACTCTTACGGTAAAAAGGAATAACACGATTGGAAGTTAGACACAAGTTTCAACAAGTAAAAGGAGCAAGGTGAAGAAGGGAACAAGGTAGCCAGTTAATAAATATTATCCTGATTTGCCATTCAGGAAGAGAGATATAAGCATTTTGAGTTACCTTCAACAGTAACAGAGGTATGTACAATTGGACATACTAATCTAAGTTATGCCCTATGGGAGCTAACAGAAGTAGTATAAGAAAAGGTCAGATATCAGGATCCGTCTGGGGTTAGAGTAACCCAAAATGTTGGATGGATTGTTAGCATTAGCGGACATTTTCGAAGGATATTACAAACGTGGTAATAATTCTCCGTGTGAGACACCTAGATGGTGCACTCTAAAATAGTACATTTGGATATGAGTACTACAAACATAGGCACGGGAAGCCTAGAATGGATAAAGATTACCTTAGTATGGCTCCCGTCTTTAATAGGGAGGGAATGTTAAGCAACCCTAAGAGCCCGTGGATAGAGCAAGGGGAGTTAAAATGCAAAGGGATCTCTTGTCGAAGTTCTCGAAATAAAGTGATTTACAGAAATGTTTGCAGGAAAATAAGAAGAGAATTAATGAAGCAGTATGAGTAAAATGTGGTACATAGATGACAACGGTAGAAACAAATGACAGTATTACAGAGTCTATAGTCAAGAGAAGGGAAATGCAAGAGGTGATTGGCCTTGAGACAATAAACGATTATGGGACATAAAGCCATATCCTCACTTCGATAAATAAGTTCGTGACTCCAACACAACTACCGAAAGGAAAAGTTAGACCCCAGAATAATAGAAATCAGTATGGGCTGATGAGCAAGATAAACTAAACATGAATTAGGGACTAAATGATTTGATTATAGTAAGCATCATGAGAATTTCATAGTTGCATTCCGGCGATAATATAATGGACACTAAAAGAAGATTCATGAGAAATTCATAGAATGGTCATTCAAGAAGACGCTTCCCTAAAGCAAGAAATATGAGCAAAGTTAAGCTTAAGCGATTGCATGTGCCAGTTTCATTAAGTGTCACCATCGCGAGTAAAGGGATTTGTTATCCTTGGTATAGAAGGATTGTAGCAAGGCGCGTAAGGGTTATTGATGTTGTGAAACGACGCCAAAGATGAAGAGGTAAAACATCTATAGGTAGATCCTCATGGCTTCAGCTCTAAGTACTCCCTTAAAGGGGGAATATGGAGTGATGTTGCGTTAAGTCAGAATTAAGTAGTTCTAGTAATTTTGGAATGGTAAAGGAATAATGCGATAAAATTAAAAAGGTATGAGATTGCACTTATTCAAAGCCTACAGATATGCTACGATACCAGAGCATTATGCAAACACGACATCAAGGAGAATAAGTAAGGGTTCCTGCCCGAGATGCTATTGACTAATAAGGGGCCAGTGCGAGAGGTAAGTTAAGACAAAGGAAATAACCCAAGAAAGATTACGCGGAATATTGATACGGGAATGGGCCAACAAGTAGTTAGTAGTTGATTCTTGAAGAGTGTAGCTATGGCTAGACAAGAGGATACAGACAAGTCAACAGATCGTGCAAGATAAACATAGGGAAACCCAATATGGGGAATTCAGCCTCATAGTTATGACATCGTGATCCTCGAGAAATATTCGGATAGAAGTTGGGGTAGATAAAGATACCGTATGAGTGTTACGAAAATAAAAGAGAGTACCACTAGGAAGTCAGTCAAAATATTAGTTTGAAAGTAAACCTACAAGCACAAGGGTGTGGAGATAAATAACTACTGATAATTATAGGCAAGGAAGGACACCAAAAGTTCCGTCGATTGTACCACGTAATAAGTTCGCAGCTTTACAAGAGTCAGAGGGTCCTCACTAGGTACTACAATGAAAGACTAGCCGAGGAATTAAGGAAGAAGGCTTCAACCTAAGCTTAGTGACCTAAAGAGGGAATGATTTTATAACAACAATCTTACTACAACATTATATGCACTCCAAAAGGAAGGGGCACCTACCGTGCTTAATGAACGAGAAGTAAAATCAGAAGTGATATCCAAAACCATATGAGTTGTATGGGATTCCAATATGCATGGACACTAAGATAAGCTAAGTATGCACACGAAAACGGGAAGAAAGACCAGGAAAAGTAAAAGCTTACGTTAAAGAAAGTTGAGAAGGAACAAAGGAATTAATCGGTGAATGATCCAAAGTTAGTTACGTTATGGACACACTTAAGATTTCGGAGTAATATGCAACATACATGTTGACAATCATACAAGCCGTAGAGGACTCCAGTATAAGGTAAAAGAAAGAATTGAGTCCAGGTCATAGACAAAGGATCGAATTGTTAAAGGATTGTATCATGAATATTCCTCAGAGCCCATGAAAGGCTAAACATAATAACTAGTACCATGAACCCTAGATCAGTAGATAACTTAAGCCGACATAAAGACCGATCAGAAGGAGGAAGAAACTAAAGAGTTACATCAACAAAGTAAATCAGGGATCCGATTATTGGACCCAAAAGTTATAGGAATGGATTGAAAACATAGATGAATCAGTCTTAATATATGAAGTGCAAGAGAGATAGCACAACAACCATATTCTATAACGACTCTACGAAAAAGCCAGTTAGAAAAATACCAGCCTCATAAGAATTCAGTATGGAGCTCCCACCGGATTATATAGGCACCAGAGGTGCAAGTACTATAATAGAGTCAAATGATGGATGTGATTTATACCTATGTGGGAGAGAGGTTAAGAAAGAGAGATAGAAGAATATGAGGTGATATTTTAAAGTAAGTAAGGTAAAGGCGAACAACGTACGAAATACTCAAGTATAGAACGATGAGAGTGGTCCATACTTCAGGTAAAAGACTAAAAGCATTGGGATTCAGTATCCAGGAATGATAGCATCATCGTCAGTGGCATAACTTCCAGCCTATGGTTTCTAAGTACTGAAAGGTCTAATTATAGAGTTAAAAAAAAGAGTTATAATGATGCGATGTTTCCCTTGATGTCCCAGAAAAGCATAAGGGAATTGATCACAAGCTAAGGTATGATAGAACGACAAGAGTAAGGATAAGAAGAAGGCAAGTGAGAAGGTGATGAAAATGGATAAGTCCTCGGGATTAGGCCCTTGAAAACAAAGGAGATGATGGTTCCTCTAAGTTATAGAAAGCTCAATATAGCTTGAATAAACTCAAAGGAGTCTAAGACTAGTAGCATTTAGAATAGATGGGATGATGCCTTGGTAGCAGAATGAGGGTGTAATTGTGATAAATAAAGGATGACGTTTGGGCCTTCGCTTGAGTAATGATTTGGAAAACAAAATCATTAGTTATATTGGATTAGAATAACCCCCATAGGATGAATCACATTGGGATGCTATAAAGTACGGTTATGAAAGCATATCACCCCTAGGTGGATCAATTTAATTATTCCGGATGTCCGCGATGAGACGCGAGTTCTAGCGAGGTTGTTACACAAGAGATCAAGTTATCAGTGGTAGATGATGAATCAACATTAAGGTGAATCAACAATAGATGGATGAAAGTTTAACAGTATGAGATTAAATTAGACCATCAGTCTTAAGGATAAGCAACGAGAGTACCCTGAAGTTGGTTGCAGACCTCAGTAATGAAAAATCAAAGTAAGAGTTATGGTATAGTATGACCTATGTAGATGTAGTAAAGTCATACGAATGGATAACCAGGTCTCTACAAGGTACCGAGCGAAGGACTTCAATATACCTATAGATGCCCAGAGAGACATCTTATTAAGCTTTGAATATGCTTACAAAGTAAGGCCTAAAAATTGGCTAAAAGCTTGAGGAAAAAATAGAGAAGAGACGCATAAGCGCAGTTACAAGGGCAGAGTCGTACAATCTGGATGATATAAGGTAGCAACAGTTACGAGACTGGAAGGATTCCGGCCATAAGTCATGGTGTGAGAAAGAGGCTTAAAGGTGGGAATGCCCTGGCCTTTGGATTTAATCACAGAACAATTGCCTAGATGGCAAGGAGAGAAATAAAGTATTCGGAAGACATAAGCTATGAAAATGATAAGAGCACCAGTCAACATTCGAGGACGAATGTTCCAAAGGGGGGAATGATGTTACATCCCGCATTTTCCTACGATAAAATTTCGTCGTAAGTAAATCGAAGTAAGTTCGGGAATGAGATTATTGTGGAATTATAAGTATTTTGCTATTTCAAACAAGTGATGAGTAAATTCGTGAAGGTGAGAAGGTAAGTAAATCAAAGAAAATGAATTTCGTCGAAATTTGGCATTTGGGGATAAAATTCGGGCCGAACATTAATACCCGATAATTATGAACTAGTACCATGCAAGGTACCATATGGTTGCGATAAAGTGACGTATAAAGTATATTAAAAATGAATAGCATTTTTAGGTAAATTGAGATAATTCTTATTTATGTGGGCAATTAGTTAATTATCGAGTAACGGAACATTACCTAATTAATTGATAAATTATAAGATAAGATTAAGAATTATGCCCCCAACGTGGCAGCACCACCCTAATCCTAGGAATGACTCTCAAGTCATTAGTCTAGGTGGAAACTTGTCCTATCACTCAAATTATACACTATTTTACAAAGAGAGTCACAATGTCTTAAGGACATAAAAGAATCACATATTTCATTCCATTAATATATCTAACAACATGAGATATTCAAGGATTTGGAGGAATTTAAATCGTATGACATTCTGTAGCGTCTTCAACGCTTCAAGACCCAGGTTTTCAGAGCACCTTAATTAACGTATGATTTTGCAATATTAAGGGCGTACGGTGTAATGTTTCTCAAGCGAATTGACTCAAGTATGTTAAGGCTAAGCCCTTCTTTCATTTTGGCATGATCTAATCATTACACAAGTTTGATAACGAGGCATAAAGAAAAATTCATATATGGGAATTTACGTATATTTTCCTAGTCTTGTAAATATGTTTCCGACAATAGTGTATATGTTCCATGGATCTCATATGAGGAGACTTTCTGAGAGGATAGATTATACCAATATAATAGGATGTAATTCCATGAATATCATATGAGCTTATACCGATGTCATAGGATGTCGTTCCATGGATATTATATGAGCAGACATTCTCAAAGGTTAGCTTATACCGATATAGCAAAGTGCCATTTATTTTTCTCATACATGAGTCCCATAATAAATTAAAACAGAACTTTTAGAGTTAATTTATTCAAAAGACATAAAAGTTCAAATGTATTCACGTTCCTTTAATTGATTCTCTCTATATTATGTGATCTTTCACTTTGCACAAGAAAACCAATGGAAAATGAAAAACTACTCAATAAATAGTGATAATATTCTCCTTATCGGGACCTCATATTCAATTAAGTATTTCCATCTTCCAGTTTAGAGAGCAAAGAGTTTATATATATAGTATTAAAGTATTTTCATTACCATCGAGCTATAATCGATGGGCAGGCCCTTATTGAGCAACCTCTGATCAGATGGTAAGTTATATACAGAGCCTAGTACGGACGAGCGCTTATGAGTGAGCCTACTACGGCAGAGCAGTTATATATATATCGAGCCTACTGTGGTCGAGCGCCTACGAGCGAGCCCAGTCGGTCCAGATACATAGCCTAGTATGGCCGAGCACCTATGAGCGAGCCTCCTATGGCAGAGCAGTTATATGATTATATATATATATTTACAAAGCCTTATAGGGCCGGACAACTACTTTACTTATTATATTGAGAGAATTGAGTCAGTTTCAGTAGGTAAGCATATCATCAGATTATCTTTGACTTCCAGCTACCTGCAGTTATTAAATTATAAGTTCAGTTTCAGCTTTCAGTATACTGCCTTACATACTCGCTACATTATTCGTATTGACGTCCCTTTTGCCTGGGGATGCTGCGTTTCATGCCCGCAGGTCCAGATAGACAGGTCGAGAGCCCTCCAAGTAGGCTATCAGCTCAGCGGAAGATAGTTGTGCACTCCATTTGCTTCGGAGTTGCTTGTTTGGTCAGTATATTTAGGACATGTATTGATTGGTATGGCGGGGTTCAGTCCCGACCTTTATGATACTTATGTACTCTTAGAGGCTTTTAGACAGATGTCATGTATAAGAATACTTGTATGGCTTTGTCGGCCTATGTTTAGAGTTTGTAAATAATTACGTTGGCATATTAGGTCCGTGTGTCACGTGTATATGATGATGTAATGAGTAAGATATGTTATGTTGGTAATCGGTTGAGTAAGGTACCGGGTGTCACGACCCGAAATCCCACCTTCGGGCCATAACTGCGTCTAAAGTTGAACCCGCTAGACAAGCCAACGTTTGAACTAAATAAATCTCAATAGAAACTAAAACGAACAAGATGACTAAGGCATCAATGGCCCACAATGAAATTTAACAAAATAACCAAAATACAACATAGCACTTTCGAAAATAAAACCCATATACAAATCCCAGAACTGGTGTCACATACTCACGAACTGTCTAAGAGGTTACTACAAACAAAAGGTCTGAAAATAAGTACATAGGACTGTCTTTGGAATATAAAGTAAGACAGAACTGAAAGTGAAGAGTAGAAGGTGACGCCAAGGCCCACGAACGTCTGCGGGTCTACCTCGATGTCTCCTGTATGAACTGATGAGATGCTCCGACCGTCAGTGATCACCGGGTCCGGCTGCGTAGTCTGCACAACATAAAGAAGTGCAGGTGTAGCATCAGTACAACCGACCCCATGTACTGAGTAAGTGTCGAGCCTAACCTCGGCGAAGTAGTGACGAGGCTAGGACCAGCAACAACATATGTACCTGTACAGTTTTATATAATAACAGGAAAGATGGCAACAAAAATAAGCAAGTAAGACAGGTACGGGGAGGACATGCTGGAGTAATAGGGGCAACAAAATGCTAGCACGGTAGAACAGGGTAATAATTGAGATGTAAAAGTAAAGGCAGGAATTTAACTTCTCAACAGATAATGAACAGAAAGAGGCACGGCATGTCCCCTCGTGCATAACCTCACAATAACTCGGCACAGAATGTCCCCTCGTGCATATATAATAACACTCAGCACAGAATGTCCCCTCGTGCATAACCTCACAATCACTCGGCACGGAATGTCCCCTTGTGCATGTATAATAACAGTCAGCACAAAATGTCCCCTCGTGCGTAACCTCACAATCACTCGGCACGGGATGTCCCCTCGTGCATATATAATATATATCAAAACAAAGCAAAAATATAATGTGAAAGTCAACACCAAGAAGTCTCAAGTGCATGGAAATACTCAATAAAATTTCTATTATCCCGGCAAGGAGAAAATCATCAATTACAACATCAACAAATGCCCGACAAGGGTCTCAGCTATAACCAACCTCGCATTAGAAATACAATTTCAACAATGTAAGCCTCAACTAAAAAAAATAACTCAATAACTCTCCACATCATGAAACAACATCAAGGTATCACTTTCAATTCACCAAT
>MDKH01032701.1:0-11357 GCA_005239495.1 Nicotiana undulata
ATGTCTTCACCCTCTAATTGATTCTAGCATTAGTTTAATAATTATAGACCCTAGTTCATGAGATTTGAGTTGATGGGTTTGATACAAAAACATGAACGACTATAGATTTGGGTTGTTGATTGTTGATTATTGGTTAAGGGTGTTGTTTACCTTATGGGTGATAAAGAATAATGTAGAGTATAAGTATTTTAGACTCTAGAATTTATCTAAGAGCAAAATAATGGGTTATTGGGTATAGAAACACCATTAATAAGGGCTATGAAGCTTTATGCCACCAAGTGTTTGATAAAATGCCTAAGTGACCAAAACATGGCTATTGTTGCTAATATAGAATCCCTTTGACTTGCATTTATATAGATTAAAGTTGAAAGGGTTAGAAAACATTATATTATGCTCAAGAGCAGGAAATTAAGGTATGTGAGGCTAACTCTCTATGTTTGGGAATGTTATTGACTCTCCCTACATTACGTTTATTTTACCACGTTACCATTTGCCTCAGAAATATAGTTAATCCTAGTTCCTTGAGTAGTTGCAGAACGTTTATTCTCTAGCTTCGTAACTCGTTCATGACTTTCATTCTGAACGTTGTGAAATCAGTGCATAATCAATATAGACTTGTGTTTGATGCCCACGAGTCTCAGTCTAGATTACTCAACATGTCATAAATAGTTGAAGTTTCAATTTTCATAATCAGTTCATGAATACATGTCTCATTCTAGCTCTATTCAGTATTCAAGTATCATGTAACTCAGTATGGTTCAGTATTTCAACATTATGCATTTCAGTATCATGTATTTCAGTATGATTCTCAGTTCCTGAATGTTGAACACTTGTATGTGAGCCCAAGGTCGCAGTTCATGCTTTATGCATCTTTGGGCCCGAGGGCGCAGTTCATGCTTTATGCATTATCAAGAGATTGGTAGTCCCAATCAATTGGGTTGAACCCAGAAATGGTAAAACCTTACTTGAGCCCTAATTAACGGGTTAAACCTCAAGAGAGTAATACCCTACTTGCACCTCAATTGCTTGATTAATTGACACCCAATTGGCCTCGAGAGAGGCAATTCGGGCAAAGCCACTCAAACTACCGAGAGGTATAGAGTGGGCACATCCGTGCATTGGTTATAGTTGTATCCCTTATCAACATCCTCACTTTAGAACATTGAAATCCATTAAGTATCCGCCTAGGTGAAAGTTGTGACCCTAGTGCCTTTATCCTTATAAGAAAACAACATAAAAACAAATTAGTTAGTCAATTAGCCTTTAACAGTAGATTAATACTTAATATAGTTCAAAACACCCTATTCTGAGAAGTGCAATTAGAAACACGAAGCTCTACTAGTTCACATAGACACTCACTCCAATTGTTGACTTCCTGAGGATTCGATCCCGACCTTTCGGGTAAAAGCTGCACGACCCTTGCCTTCCTACTCTAAATAGTAGCAAGGGTGAGAGCCTATCACTTTTTGGCGTTGTTGCCGGGGAGTTAAGATGGTGTTGATTATCTACGTGTCTAGTAGCGTTAAATGTTTTTCTTTCCTTCTATTTTTAACCTTTTTGTTTAATCTACTTAGGTAGAAAAATGGCGGATCCAATGGGAAACGTTATTGCGGGGGAGGAAGTGTATGACAATCAAGAGGACGAAATCGATCAATTACCTACACAAAGAAGGGGCCGACAAGCCAATCTACAAGATGATATCCCAGACCCTCCCTGCCCCTACCTCCTAGAGCTGCCCCTCGGGTCCTTCCAAATTAGGGGTATGCTAGTGCTATTGTCCCGCCGAGGATTCGGGCTGGGAACTTCCAAATTAAAAACGTGATGCTCACCCTCCTAGAGCAACGGGGGTATTTCACCGGAGCCGCGCACCAGAATGCCTATAAGCATCTCAAGGGCTTCGTAGATACTTGCTGGGGAAGTAAACATACAAATGTCTCAAAGGATGCACTATGAATCAGGTTGTTCCCTTTCTCTCTTTGGGGGAAAGCCACTGATTGGTCGAGCATCTTCCCAACCATTCAATATCAACTTGGGATGAGCTCGTGGACAAATTCATTGCCAAATTCGTTTCCCCGAGTCATATGGCGGCGCTTCGAGATGAAATATTGGCCTTCAAATAAGAACCCAATGAGCCCTTACACGACATATGAGAGAGTTATAGGACCCTGGTTAAGGAATATCCAAACAACAACATGACTGAAGCCATGATCCAACTGACTTTCTACCGAGGGATTAACACTGTGAATCAATGTGTGGTCAATCAGTTGGCCGGTGGAAATTTTATGAAGTTGACCTATCCCGAGGCATGTGAGATTCTAGATAAGATGGCCGACACATCATCGGCTTGGCAAAGTAGAGCCAATGTGCCTCAAGGAGAGACTGGTGTGAATAGTCTCCATAAAGAGCTCCAAGAACAAGGGCAAGCAATTGCCGAGCTCACTACTACCATGACTCAACTTGCCAAAGCCCAACTCCAACAATTTCAAGGGCCGAAGCAAGTGAATGCTATGGAAGGAGTGAACATGCAAGGAAATCAAAGGAGACCTCAGGGGAACTCTAAGCAAAACCATAACGATCAAAGTGACCAAGGGCCTATTGGGTATGGACAAGATGAAGAGTATGATGCCCAAGAGGAAGATATGATGTATGCAAACAACTATCATGGTCAAGGCAATAGTCAAAACAACAACCAAAGTTGGAGAAACCAAGGCAATAACCAAAGTTGGGGGAATAAAAGACCAAGAACTTAGAATAACAACAACCATGCTCGGAATTGGGGAAACAACAACAACGATCGTCAATGGGGGAACAATAATGACAGACAGTGGGGGAACAACAATGAGGAAAATTGGAATGGGGGAAACAACAACAACAACAACTGGGGAGGCAACGGTAATCAGGGATCGGGCTTTCAAAGGCCCCCGATGTACCAACAACCAAGCAACCCACCCCCGTACCAATCTCAAGGCCAAAGTTCATCGGGCTCGGATATGGGTAGAATTGAAAATATGTTCAAGCAGATGATGGAGAGAAATGTCGAATCTGATGCTCAGTTGGCCTCTCACAATACCTCTATAAGGAACCTCGAAGTACAAATGGGCCAGATTTCACATGCCTTAAACAAACACCCGAAGGTTTCACTACCAAGTGATACGGTGGTGAACCCCAAGGGTGGGAACAACAACAATACCGGTCACGCTATGTCGGTGACTACAAAGAGTGGAAAAGGCGGCAAAGCAAATACTTCAAAGAAAAAGAATATTGTTGTTGATGATGAAGATATTCCCCAAGAAGAGTTACTGGTTGAAGTGGAACAAGTGGTGGATGAGCCAAGTGAAGGTGAGGTAAGAATTGACGTACATGACAATGGGGAGGATTTGGAAAGGAACGTGAACCCGTCTAGGGAGCACGTAATTGATATTCCAGAGCCGATGACCCCACATGCTAAGGAACCATTGCCTAGGACACCTCCTCCCTACCCTCAGAGATTGGCCAAACAAAAGCAAGAGACTCAGTTCAAAAATTTTATCGATTTGATGAAGAGTCTCTCCATCAACGTTCCATTGGTGGAAGCCTTGGAGCAAATTCCTGGATACGCTAAGTTTATGAAGGACTTAGTGACAAAAAAACGGTCCATGGAGTGTGAGACCATCTAGATGACTCAGCAAGTGAGTGCTATAGTTCACTCCATGGCACCGAAACTTGAGGATCCAGGTGCCCTTACTATTCCTTGCACGATTGGGAGTGCAGACTTTGCCAAAGTCCTATGTGATCTTGGGGAAAGTATTAATTTGATGTCGTATTCAGTGTTTAAGACTTTGGGGATCGGACAACCTAGGGTGACCTCTATGCGTTTGCAAATGGCTAACGGGTTAATGAAGAGACCCCTAGGTATTATTGATGATGTGCTAGTGAGGGTGGACAAGTTTATATTGCCAGCGGATTTTGTTATTCTTGACTGTGAGGTAGATTTTGAGGTCCCCATTATCTTGGGGAGGCCTTGGTTGATGTAGAAGTTGGGGAACTCATGTTCAGAGTGGGTGATGAGAAAGTGATCTTTCATGTATGCAAATCTATGAAGCAGCCTAACAGCACGGAAGTTTGCTCATTTATTGACCTCGTGTCTGAGGTTATTATTGATGATGCAGTGATATGATCCATGTTGATGACCCTGTGGAGTTGGCCTTATTGAATCATGAGGACTCCGTGGTGGATGGTGTTCTTGAAAGCACCCATTCCCTCCAAGGCATGGGGTCTTATTCTTATGCTCCCAGAAAAGTATCTTTGGACTTGGAGAACCGGAAGACTCCACCAACAAAGTCTTCCATTGAAGAGCCTCCAAATTTGGAGTTGAAGCCACTTCCTTCTCACCTCAGGTATGAATATCTTGCTCCATCTTGTACTTTACCTTTTATTCTTTCCTCTTGCCTAACCCAAGTGTAGGTAGACTCAACTCTAAAAGTGCTAAGGAGGAGAAAGAAAGCAATCGGATGGACTCTGGCGGATATTCGGGGTATTAACCCCGACTTTTGCATGTACAAAATCATACTGGAGGATGGAGACAAGCCCTCTGTGGAGCATCAAAGAAGACTCAATGAAGAAATACAAGAGGTAGTGAAGAAGGATATCATCAAATGGCTCGATGCGGGTGTTGTCTATCAAATTTCGGATAGCGCTTGGACTTCTCCGGTTCAATGCGTCCCGAAAAAAGGTGGAATGACGGTGATCAAGAATGATAAAAATGAGCTCATTCCCACAAGAACGGTTACCGGATGGCGGGTGTGCATGGACTACCGCAAGTTCAACAAGGTGACCCGCAAAGAACACTTTCCTTTGCCATTCTTGGATCAGGTGTTGGATAGGCTTGCAGGTCGGGCCTTCTATTGTTTTCTCGACGGATATTCTGGATATAATCAAATTTTGATCGCCCGGAGGATCAAGAGAAGGCTACCTTTACTTTCCCATATGGTACTTTTGCCTTCGCTCGCATGCCCTTCGGACTTTGTAATGCCCCGGCCACTTTCCAAATATGTATGATGGCAATTTTCACCGACATGGTGAAAGACTTTCTTGAGGTTTTCATGGACGACTTTAGTATCGTCGGGGATTCTTTTGATGAATGCTTATCTAATCTTGACAAATTCCTTTCTAGATGTGAAGAGACGAACTTGGTATTGAATTGGGAAAAATGCCACTTCATGGTGGAAGAGGGAATTGTATTGGGCCATAAGATATCAAAAAATGGCATTGAGGTTGACAAAGCAAAAATTGAGGTGATCTCAAAGTTGCCACCACCTACTTCAGTTAGATGAGTCCAGAGTTTCCTTGGTCACACCGGTTTTTATAGGCGTTTTATCAAAGACTTCTCTAAGGTGGTAAATCCATTGGGCAAGTTGCTTGAGAAGGATTCTAGATTCCATTTTGATGAACATTGTATGCATGTCTTTGAACTTTTGAAACACAAGCTCACTACTACTCCTATCATCACGGTGCCAGATTGGAGCTCACCCTTCGAGCTTATGTGTCATTCGAGTGATGTAGCTATGGGTGATATGCTGGGCCAGAGGGTGGACAAGATTTTTCACCCTATCTACTACGCTAGCAAGACGATGAATTCGGCCCAAATGAATTACACGGTCACAGAGAAGAAGCTTTTGGCAATAGTCTTTGCTATGGAGAAATTTTGTCCTTATTTGATGGGTGCCAAGGTCATAGTTCATACTGACCATGCGGCACTCCGGTATCTCATGACTAAGAAGGATTCCAAAGCGAGGCTTATGCGTTGGGTATTGTTGCTCCAAGATTTTGACTTAGAGATTGTGGATCGAAAAGGGAGTGAAAACCAAGTGGCCGACCATCTTTCTCGGTTGGAGGAGCAAGGGCGACCTTGTGATGGACGTGAAATTAATGACAGTTTCCCGGATGAACAACTTCTGTCGGTGTCAATGCAAGAGATGCCATGGTTTGCCGATATTGCCAATTACCTTGTCACCGGTGTTGTCCCTTGTGAGCTCTCTACTAACCAAAGAAATAAGCTTAGGAGGGATAGCTTGTATTTCTATTGGGATGAGCCTTATCTATTCAAGATTTGCACTGATGGGGTCATCCGAAGATGTGTACCGGAGGAAGAACAAATGGCTATTCTTGAGTCTTGCCACTTCTTGGTCTTTGGAAAAGCCTGCCACCTTCCGATGGAGTTGGAGCACAAGGCTATGTGGGCCTTGAAAAAGTTGAACTTAGAATGGGATGTAGCGGCCAACCTTCGTGTGGAGCAACTAAATGAGTTAGATGAATTCAGATTCCATGCGTACTCCAGTTCGTCCTTGTATAAGGACAAAATGAAGTACCTACATGACAAGTACGCTCGAGGCAAAGAGTTCAAGGTTGGTGACTTGGTTCTATTGTTCAATTCTCGGTTGAGGCTATTCCCGGGAAAACTCAAGTCAAAATGGAGTGGACCCTTCGAAGTGGTATTTGTGACTCCATTTGGTGCTCTTGATCTCAAAAACAAAAGTGGAGAAATCTTTAGAGTCAATGGTCACCGGGTCAAACACTATCTTGGCAAGATTGATGATAGCCACGTGGTGGCACTTCTTCATCTTAAATGATCTCGGTAACCTGTGTCGTGCCGCGACGTTAAATCAGGCGCTTCTTGGGAGGCAACCATGTGTCATTATTTTTGTTTGCTTTGTTTTTCTTGGTAGAATGAGATTCATTTTTGCACTAACTGGTGTTTGGATGTTGTAGGATGATTTTGACACAGGAAATTTGGCTAAGTCTGGAAAAATGGCTCTCTGAAGTTGGCACTGCGGCAGCGGTCCCTTTTTCGCGGTCCGTGATGCCCTTTTAAGCGAAATAATGAGTCTCTGAACCTTGCTCCACGGTCGCGATCCTTTTTTCGCGGTCCGCAGAGCCCAGTTACTGAAATGGGGTCTCTATGAATCTGCATCACCCCGGCCGCGATCGACTTTTCGCGGTCCGCGGTGGGTCCTCCTCACAAGCTCAGCATCAGTACATGACCGCGGACCACTTTCGATTTTTTGCGGTCCGCGATGGGTAACTGTGTGGACCCCAGCCCCCCTTCTATAAATAGACCTTTAGGGCTTCAGTTTACACTTTATGCACTTTCACTTCTCAAAGCATCCTTTGACTGTGTCTCACTCATCTTATCTCTGAATTGCATTTCATTTCAACAAATCCTCATCCAAGCATCTAGTAAGTGTAATTGTGATTAATTAACTTCTTAATTTCTTTATTTTGTTCAGTAATTGGTAGATGTTTCTTCTCTTTTTCATCATTTTTCTTTTCTAGGCTTTTAATCATGTTAGGGTTAGTTCAAAATGATCATTTTAGACCCCTGGAATCTAATTACACTAATTAAACATGTAGGGATTAGCTAAATGAACATTTGAGCATGAAAATGGAAAAAATTGAAAACCCTAGATTTTTCGTCTGACCGCGATGCTCAGCCTATGCCTCCTGCAATTGATGACCTCGGTCCGCGGTCAATTCCTCGCGATCCGCGGTCCCCTAGAGTCTGAGATACAGGTTCTCTAATGTTGCATCACCGCGGTCGCGGTCAAGTTTTCGCGGTCTGCGGTGCTAAGTTTCAGAGAGTCACGTTGGTATTGGGTCCACCACCGCGGTCCCCGGTCCCTTTTTTGCGGTCCGCGGTGGCTGTTCTGCAACTGTTCTGCTTCTAAGATTTGTCTGTTAATGTCTGTGCAGCTTCTCTTTGGGTACTAACCATGTTTAAATGTTTCAATATTGCAGACAATGGTTCTATAAAGAGACGGAAGTCGTAAACCAACGGGCAAGGGTGAATCATCCGGGGGGAGAGGCAAGAAAATGATAAAACTTGATCCGAAGGTCCGGGGAGCAATGAAAAGAACAAGGAAAGCCATACGGACATTAGACAAAGCTGCTTCCCACTCGGACAGTGATTATGTTCCCTCCGAAGCCTCGTCTGAATCCATACCGGAGTACGTCGAAGACTTCCCGGAAAGATTTTGGCTGACCAATTAACCATCAGTCTCTCCCCCTATCCAAGCCACTACACACTCTGAGTCAGCTGAGGGCTCAATCTCCGAGAGTGGCCACACAGACTCTACCTCACCTACAACTTCCTTTCAAGGGAGCATTCGGGTGATGATGAAGGGGGTGAACCCCAAGTTGAGGGGGTAGAGCGTACAAGGAACCCAGATGCATGGAAAAAGAGATTTGTAAGTGAAGCGGCTTTCCATCAGTTCAGAGATTTGTGGAGCTCACGGTCACTCATTTTGGAGCGCAAGTTCACAATCAAGGACTTGTTGCCCCACAACCCAGAGGTGAAGAGGAAATTCTTAGAAAGAAAAGGCTAGGACTATTTTTCTGCTTACCTTCCGGATGCCAATGAGCACCTAGTCAAGGAGTTCTTCACTAGCTTGTCATTTCTGCAAAAAGACTCCAAGGCTTCAATGGTGCGAAATCTCATGATACCCTTTGATGGTGAGGCACTGAACAATTATCTAGAGATGGAAAATGTGGATGACTCCCTATATCAGGAGAAGCTAGCAGAGCAGGATGCGGCTCAAAATTGGATGGCTTTGCACTTAGCCAGGCCTGGGGAAACTCCTTAGTGGTTACCGGCTGGAAAGACTATCTACCGGAAGACCCTGAGCTTTGAAGGCAAGGGATGGGAAACCTTCGTGTGCAACAAGTTGGACCCTACTTTTCATGAGAACACCCTGCCCCCCTTAGTCGAGCTGTGCTTATTGCTTCCATCATGGCTGGGTTCCCAATCAATGTTGGAAATATCATGTCCAACATCATCAATAGAGTGGTAAACGAAGGTGATAAAGCTTACCCTTTTCCTAACTTCCTTACCATGTATTTTGAGGACCAGGGGGTAGACGAGAAGCACTTTGATATAAAAGTCAAGCGCAAAGCAGACTTCTCATGGTATGATTTGCAAGATGTGGAAAACCCCCAAAAGGAAGTTCAAGGGTAAGTTTGTTGCCTCCACTGGCCAGTCTGAAGAGCCAGTGGTGATGGTAGAATCATCTCAACCTCAGCCTGATATTCCAGAGGGTGCACCAGAACCATCCATTTCAGCCGGTCCATCTGTTCCTTCATCCAGGGCTTATCCTCTGACAGCCCACAGGCTCAATCAGACACTGACCAATATCAACAACTGGATGCAGGCAGCGACTTCAATGTTGTATGTGCTTTCTACGTCAGTGGCAACCCCGGACCCTCATCCACCACCACAGGAACCCCAGTCTGTTACGGACGCGCTAAAGGAAATTTCAGAAAACCAGAAGAAGATTTTGGATGCTGTGGGAGCAAATGGGACTGTATTGAAGAAGCTGGCAAAGGAGACAAGGAAGCTGAGGCACACCCGTGCTTCAAAGGAGTCAGTGGCAGAGCTGAGAAAAGAGGTGGAGAAGCTGAAGGGGGATCAGATCCCGCTAGACATGCTACTCCAGGATCCTTTAGCCCAGTCAGAGCAGCAGCTAGGGAAGTAGCCAGAGCAGGAGGTAGAGCCTGATAGGCCAGAAAAGAGGAGGAGGGTCTTGCCCTGCACAGAGGGCATTCGACTAGTTCTGGAAGACCCTCAAGTACAGACTCAGGCTGCAGAGCAGACTCAGCCCCAGGCCAGGAGGTATAGACCACTGGAGGACCACCACAGGCACCGGCAAACCCAGCTCTATCTCAGTCACAGGCACAGGCGGACCCAGCTCCATCCCAGTCACAGCCACAACCACAGCCACAGCCACAGGGACCACCACAGGCAGAGGGACAATAGGGAGTTTTCTTTACTCTCTATATCTCTCCCAATTATTCTCGCAGGTGCGACCCAGGCGCCGCAAGGGCGGCTCCTCAGGAGCGGCTTCCCTTCCGCAGGTGCGGCCCCTTCTGGGCTGGCCCAAGTCCGCAGGTGCGATCCTTTTTCGAACCTGCGATACCGCATGTGCGATCCTTTTTCCGCACCTGCGATACCACAGGTGCGAGTCCCCTTCCGCAGGTGCGAAAATTGCCCAGTTAATATATTAATTTCCAGAATAGTGTTTAGACAGGATTCCTTCAAAATACACAAACTCCTCTTTCTCCAAACCCCTTAGGCATCCATTGAAGCTTCCTTTCACCGATACTTCGTGGGTTAGTGAATCTTAACTTGTTTTCTTCATTTACCGTTAATCTTTATTGAATTCATAAGCCTAAAACATGTAATTTAAGGTAGGAATTGGAGGAATTGGGTAGTGTTAGGTTTTTGGGATTTTTGGGTGATTCAACCCCAATTTGGGGTCGAATCTTAAAACAAATTGTATATTCTTAATCGTGGGAATATGGGTGATCGGGTTTTGGTCCGAACCTCGAGTTTCGACCACGTGGGCCCGAGGTCAAATTTTGGAATCTTAGGAAGAATGATTGGAAATGGGTAATTAGGCTATGGGTTTGAATTATTGAGTCATTATTGATATACTTGAGTTGAATATGTCTAGATAATATCGTTTCGGAGCCGGATTATAAAGGAAAGGCGGTGTTAGAGGGTTGATCGCTCTATTTTGGACCCGAGGTAAGTGACTTGCCTAACTTCGGTGAGGGAATAGGTATTGTTTGCTACGTGTTTACTTGTTAATCATGTTCGTTGCATAGGTAGAGTGACGAGTACCTATGTGATGAGAGTCTAGCATGACCGTGAGTCTAACATGATAGTAATCGTAGCTTTTCTTCCATGTCTTTTATATTATGAAATTGCCATTATTTGTAATAGTATGTTGTTGGTTGTGGTGAAAGAATGAGACGTAAATTGTTGTTGAGGATGAATATTTGTTGTCAAAGATACTCTGTTGAGATTGGTATAGCTGAGACCCTTGCCGGGCAATTGTGTGTTTAATATTGATATGTACCCCCTCGTTGAGCATTATTGTCTTGCATTTCTATTATATTGAAATTTCCTTGCCATTGATATTTATACTGTTCTGGTAAGGAAGAGGGGTGATGTTATTGTTATGCACGAGGGGACATGCCGTGCCGAGTGTTGATATTGTTATATATGCACGAGGGGACATGCCGTGCCGATTGATATTTATTATATACACACGAGGGGACATGCCGTGTTGTGATATTGCGATATATGCACGAGGGGACATGCCGTGCCGATTTGATATTTGAGATTACGCACGAGGGGACATGCCGTGCTCTGTTATTTGATTGATTCCCGCATACTGATAGTTGTTTCTTCGATTTCTGTTTTTACTTTCCAGTCGCATTTTCACTGTACCGTTGTGAATTAGATGTTGTCTTCCTGGATCCCCAGCATGTACACTCCATATCTTATTTTATCGTTTAAGTTCCGATATTATTGCTGCCCC
>ML291649.1:1415-13773 GCA_005239495.1 Nicotiana undulata
TTCCCTAACTTTGGTGAGAGAATAGGTATTATTTGCTATGTGCTAAGTGATTATCATGTCCATTGCATAGGTGAGGTGATGAGTACCTATGCAATTACTGTCAAGCATAACCGTGAGTCTATTTTGATAGAAATTGCAGTATTTCTCCCATGTTTAGCATATTATGAGATTGTCTCTACTTGGTAATTCATTCTTGTTGAAAGTATTGGCTGTTGAGTTTGAGAAGTGTTGATACGATTGATAATCCAAGTGTAGAGTATACGATTGAAGTGATTGGTTATAGCTGAGACCCTTGCCGGGCATTTATTGAGTTATTAATTGATGTTTTTCCCCTTGCCGGGTGTTTTGAACTGTCAATTTCCACTATGTTGTACTCCTTGCCATTATATCTGTTATTGTTTGGTGAGGAAGAGTGTAAAGCACGAAGGGTGATTCCGTGCCATGATATCTGATTACATTGCATAGTGATGAAGAGTGTAAAGCACGAAGGGTGATGCCATGCCATGATTCATATTGATTATAAGCACGAAGGTTAATGTCGTGCCATGACTTTTATTGATTATAAGCACGAAGGTTAATTCTGTGCCATGATACATTGTACATTGCATTGTGAGGAAGAGAGTAAACGCACGAAGGGTGATGTCGTGCCATGACATTTGATTACATTGCATTGTGAGGAAGAGTGTAAAGCACGAAGGGTGATGCCGTGCCATGATACATATTGATTATAAGCACGAAGGTAAATGTCGTGCCATGACTTTTATTGATTATAAGCACGAAGGTTAATGTCGTGCCATGATACATTGTACATTGCATTGTGAGGAAGAGAGTAAAAGCACGAAGGGTGATGTCGTGCCATGATATTTGATTACATTGCATTGTGAGGAAGAGAGTAAAAGCACGAAGGGTGATGCCGTGCCATTGTTTACATTTCTGGTACTTATACTTGTTTCGTTGGCTATTGTGTTAGATTGCCTCCCTTGTTTACTTCTATCTGTCAATTTGACTGCTTCATTTCACTTGTTCCCCTTTACTGCTCCTGTATCCTTTACTTGTCTGCTTATCTCTTGCCTTGTATTATCCCTGTTACATGCTGTAGAATAGGACACGTTAACGTTATTGTCAAGTCTAGCCTCGTCACTACTTCGGCCGAGGTTAGGCTCGGCACTTACTCAGTACATGGGGTCGGTTGTACTGATGCTACACTGCACTTCTTAATGTTGTGCAGATCCCGCATCCGGACCCAGTGGACCGCATTGAGGGAGTCACCTTCAGTCCACCCAGAGCTTCAAGGTATACCGCTGGCGTTCGTGGGCCTTGGTGTCTCTCCTGCATTTGGATTCCTTATTGTCTTACTTTTTCTCGTAGTTTCAAGACAATTATATATTTCTTTTCAGACTCTATATTTAGCACTCAGTTTAGATAGTCCGTGAGAATGTGACACCCCGATTTTGGGATTATGCGATGCTGTTATCTTTACTATGTCATTACGCATTTTCAGAGTATGGTTACATTTCCGCTGTTAAAGTTATGAAGTATGTTGGTTATTTCAGTTAAGATTTGAAGGGTATTAAATTTTACTACTGTTGTATTGATTTAAAAATATTAACGTGTAGTTTACGTTGGCTTGTCTAGCGGGTTCAACGTTACACGCAGTCACGGTCTGAAAGGTGGGATTTCGGGTCGTGACATATAAAGGCGCCTCTGGTACAATAGGCACCACTGGCGCCACGCCCTGCGCAGCTGGGTCAACCACGTCTTCCCCACTGTTGTTGTTCCTGTCATTTAGATCTACCATGTCAGTTTCAGTTTGTTCAATTGATGGTTGTTGCTTGCTTTTCCGGTTGGCCCTGTTCAAGGCTTTTAAAACTTTCTCGAAGTCTGGTAAGGCTTCAAATACTTCACCAACTCTCAATGAGTTTCTAGGCATGCACATTTACAACCAAGTTAGCGAACGTTAAAATTTCAATGTAAGGATGAAATCGAAGAAAATTGACTACACTTAAGAATTTTGTATCTTTTTTCAACTATAATTGATAACACCGTTAATTCCTCGGCAACGACGCCAAAATTTGATCACGCTCAACTATGTCTTATAAAAAGCTAAGCGGGCGTTGCAAATATAATCTGAGTATTTTGCCCATAGTCGAATCCCATATGGAATTAACTTATCAATTATTGTTGTTAGACTCACTCGATTCTCAGTAATCAATTTCCCAAAAGTTATGAATATCAATTTCCGGTATTGTTACTAACTACAATTGAATGAAATTGAGTAAACTAAAAGATAACTAATATTGAGGTGTAAACAATTGCGATAAGGATCTAAGGTTATGGTTTCCCCCGTTGATGGATTCTCTTTTTGTATATTTTCTATATTTTGGCCTAATTATCTCTATCAATCATGAACACTCAGGCTACCGTAAATATCTCCCGAGCACTTGCGATAATTTACTAGACGCAATCTCTCGAGCTACGCTAGCTAACTTTTATTACAGTTCACTTTAGATTGCACCCAAGGTATCGTTATCTCTAACTCAACCTTTAAACCCTCGGTTATGGATCTCTCCTATACTTTGGGAGTGATGTTGTTCAACAACTACCTAAACATGTACTCTCTCTCGAGCAGATACACACAGCTAATTGAGGGCCCTTCAATCAACTACAACAAGAACGTAGTTGAACAAATAGAGATGAAAATCAAGCAAACTATATTAATATAACAATAAGTTCATCCTCAACGGGTTCCACCAAAACCTTAGACTAAACAAGTTAGCTACTCATAATTGTACAGAAATTAACAAAAGAATTCATCAACAATGGTAAAATCACAAGGAAGGGAAATGAGAATTGATGCTCAATTGCCCTCCTTGCCTCTTGCCTTTTCTTTTCTTGAACAAGTTTCTGAACCTTGATAAACTCCTCCTTTGGGCGAGTTGAACCTTATATAGGTTAAGTGGAATAGCCCCAAACTTCCAAATTTGCCCTTGGGAAATAACGTGTACGCCTGGGACTAGCGCGCCCGCGCTAGTCAACGCGCTACTAGGCGCGCTAATCGACTTTTGTTCTGTCCATGGATTGCTGGGTAGCGCAGTCGCGCTAGTGGACGCGCTAAGCCCACGCTAATGGGGTTTTGTTATGTCCCTGGCAACTGGACTAGCGGGGCCGCGCTAGTGGACTTATAATCTGTCCCAACGATTTTCTTCCTTCTTTTCATACGTTAACTACTCCAAAGGATTTTATCCTTCAATTAGATCCAAACACCATCTTAGGTTCTCATAAGCGCATTTTTCTCCTGCGAAACATAAAATGAACAATTAGAGCCATTTTAACATCATTTAACATCCCTAAGACAGTGAAGCATTATTAAGTTGCAGAATAAATATATGCTAAACTACGTGAATTTAGCCTATTATCACCCTCCTTAATTTTAATACGCCTACAATAACTAAAATCTCGACGACTCTCGGAGTGCTCCAAATCACCCAGCACGATGTCCCTGTCTCTCTCTTCATTTAGGAGTTTATGGAAGTAAGTCTGTCACCTGTGTCTGATATGTGCCTCTTCCATCAATACTCTGCCATCCTTGTCTATAATACCCTTCACTTGATCCAAGTCACGAGCCTTTCTTTTTCTCACCTTGGCTAGCCTGTACAGCTTCTTGTCCCCACATCTGTCCCGAAGTTCCTCATACAAACGTCCAAACGTTAACTTAGCCTCCTTCTTGGTCTTTTTATACCACTCCTTATTCACCCTCTTTTCCTCTCGTCCTTGCTCTCCACTATCTTCAGATAGGTCGCTTTCTTGGATTCAACCCTTTCTTAAACCTCTCTATTCCATCACCAGTCCCCCCTTGTGCCTAACATAGTAGCCCTTAGATACCCCTAGCCCTCTCTAGATACTTCCCTAACGCAATTCGCTATCGAGGCCCACATACTAATCACATCCCCTATACTCCTCCGGGCCCCCATAGCCACTAACTTTTCCCTAACTCTCGAGCTAAGTTCTTATTCAAGGCTCCCCACTTGATCTTAGGTTGATCATACACAACTCTATTATTCTTCTTCCTCATGTCTCCAAGTCCATCACCTAGAGCCTATGCTGGGCCGAGAGATTTTCACTCGGAATAATCTTGCAATTAGAGCAAAGACTTCTAAGTTCTATCACACTTCCTAAGGAGCAGTTAATCAATCCGTGTCTTGGCCACTGCATTCTGGAAGGTGACCAAGTGTATTTTCTCTTCTTAACATTGAGTTAGCTATCGTTAAGTCCATATACCTAAATTTTTAACTTTAAATATGCATATCAAAGGTTAATTATAAGATGATTAAACTTAAAACTTTCATAAATTTATGCTATTCTTTAAATTAGTATTAGCACCCGCGCGGATGCGCAGACACTAACCATGTTAAATGCTTAAATTATTTTGACTATATGTAAATAATCTGAAAATTAAAACCTTCTCGATAAATACAGATAATCATTGTATATAAATTAAGAAACACTACATGAAAATGATTAAACATTTCTCAAATCTCCTAGTTATAATTCTATTTTCCTTTTTAGTATCTTATTTTGGTGTGTTGATATTTTCTAAAAAAAATTCTATTTTAAGTTTTCAGTTTCTAAAAGTTTATTTTTCAGTAAAAATTATTTTTATAATAATTTAAGTGAAAATATTATCCTTAATTCAAAACTCATTTTAGTCGTCTATCTAAAATTTAAAAAATTCTTTAGCAGTGATTTTCTTTCTAATATGACTCCATTTTGATATTTGGCATTAATCATGTTAAATATGTGAGTTATTTGAATTATATGTAAATTATCTTAAAATTTAAACCTTATATATAATTATAGATAATCATTAGTTATTGATTAAGAAAGACTACATGAAAAAGGCTAACGTTTTCTCAAATCTCGTATTGATTTTTATTTTTGCACCATTCTTATTGGTGTCATTGGAACATAAAAATAGTCACAAAGCGAAATAATAACTCGTATTAATAAGCTATGGCAAATCACAAAGGTTAGCACAATATGAACGATTCTTTGGTTACGACGTGACTCCTTTACTACGACTTGAATTCTTATTTGGTATGCTATATGTTATAGAAAAATATTTCTATTTTGAAATTTCAATTTCTACAACATTATATATATTTCAATAACGATATCTTTATAATGATGCAAGTAAAGATATTATCCTTAATTTAAATCCACTATAATCAACTATCTACAAATTTAAATGATTATTTGGCCGGTGAAATTTTATTTTAGTATGACTCCATTTTGAGTTTATCGATATCTCTAGCCACATATTTGAAATTTTGAATACCCTACCCTTAAAAAAATTGAAATTAGTTACGAACGTCGTCGCTAATCTGTCGCTAAAACACTCGTAGCTAGAAGAATTTCTTGATAGTTCGTTGCTAATCCGTCGCTAAATGAGATTAGCGACTGATTTTTCTATTTGGCTACAAAATTTGCCCGTCGCTAAACCTGATTTTTTAGTAGTGTACATATACAGATTTTTTGTTATTTGAATAAGTAAATATTAGATTAATTGATTGTTAATTTATAACATTGCATATATTGTCTTAAAATTGCCAAACAGTTTTTTCTCGACACCATTCTTGGCTTAACCACAATGCAAACTACTTAAACTACAATTAAATTCAAATTCAAATATCATATCAGTTTGTTAGTAATAGTGATTTTTTTTGAAAACGACACACAATGTAAATAAAAAATATTCAAAGATATCTTTATCTTATAATCTATGTATTTGCGTTGAAAAAAATTTGGAATCGATGAGATCGACTTCCAAATTTTTTACACTCAACAAAGATGAAACAGAAGAAGAAATTCGATGTCGTCTCTTATTTCTGATTTTTAAATTTTTCATACTTTTTTCTATATTTATATTCTATCTTATTTTTATGTCTTTCTTTCTTTTGTTACACAAAATTAATTTATTTCGTAATAAAAGGATGAGTTTTGATAGAAATAATCTACGTAAGAACTTTATTTATATTTTTAGTCTTTGGTTTAAATTCTGTCATATGTTTCTTTTGGCTTTATCTTATCAACTTAAATAGGTGCTCACCCAACCACTTTACATTGAGGATGTGTTATTTATATATAATTCATATATAACAGGTGTATAATCGTGTGTAATCGATATATCATCTATGTCTATTAGCTATAAAAAGTAAGCAATAAATCAAGCCGGATATTTATGTAATAATCCATAAGATTTCGTTGATTTTATCCATGATATGACTTCTATTATAATTATTTTAAAAACTCTCTACTAAAATTTAAAATATATTATCGTTTATTTTAAAAATTACATTATAATTTAAAAAATAATCCCATTTCGAAATAACTTGTTTACATTTTAAAAATAATTATTTCATGTCATACAAATTTTTCAAAAATATACTTTCTGTTACACTTGAAATTCACTATAGAAACTATCAATTAGAAACCAATATCCCTCTTTTTGAATTCGAGAAAAAAATCTTTCACATAACCTAATGATTCAAAACTAATATTCATCAAACTGCCCCTCGGGCCAAAATCATTTCTCGTAACCATTGCCCATCAGGCATTCTCACAATAACTCTGAATCGGCCCATTAGGCATCCTCACAATCACTCAGTGTCAGCCCCGCGGGCAATCATCATCACTCAGTATGTACCTGCGCTCACTGGTGAGTGTACAGAATCCTGAGGGGCTCCTACAACCCAAACGCTATAACAACATAGGCCTAAAAGCCTCTCACAATATAGGCCTGAAAGTCTCTCGCGATATAGGCCTGAAAGCCTCTCACAATATAGGCCTGAAAGCCCCTCACAATATAGGCCTGAAAGCCTCACTCAGTCAGACACTCTCGATTTGCCCTTAGCCATAACATACCGGGTTCTCGACCCAAAACAATATTTCATTTTTCAAGAAATAGTATCAAAATACTCTGAGTGTCAAAACAATTTCACAGGAAAAGACTGAGTGTAAAATCACAACATATCAGTGAGGAAAATATAGTAAACACAACCCCCAAGGGGTAAACAAGTCGGCACTAGGCCCCAAACATGGCTTACAACCCAAATGATATCAAGTATATATAGTACTATTGGAAATAAGCTTTAGAAAGTCGTTTCATAACTCAATAGTCGCCTAAGTAAGGAATATATCTCCAAAGTTTCAACCTTTGCATTTCAAAACCCGTGAAATGGTGCATAGTCCGGGGTTCATACCCTCAGGACAAGATTTAAAGACATTACTTACCTCAAACTAGCCCGGAAACTATTCCGCAATACGCTTGCCTCTCTAATCCTCCTCCGAATCCTCCAAATCTACCAAGTTCAGATTTTTATCATCAATTTATGCTTAAGGGATAAATTCTAATAGAAAAATATCGAATTTAGCTAAAAAATCCGAATTCGGTCAAAACCCGACCCCTGGTCCCACGTTCCGAAACTCATAAATTTTCATACCAAAATGTTCTTCGTCCTCTCACGATTCCGTACATATAAAGAACACCAAAATCAGAGTTCGTTTGACCCCTCAAATCAACTCCTAAAGGTCTCATAATCTCATTCCCTAACTTCCCCTTTTTCTACTAATTTTCCACAAAATTTACACTGATATTAAGGTCTTAGATTACCTACAATTGAGTTATTAAGTCCAAAAAGCTTACCTCAATGATGCACCAACGTTTCCCTCTTCCAAATCCCTCAAAAACCTCGGAACCCGTACAACAATGGTGGAAAAAGGGTTAAAATTCGCGAAGGTAGGTTTTTATACTCTCTAAACAGTGCTTCCGCACCTGCGGCCACTTAAGCGCACATGCGGACCCGCACCTACGGTCCCAGGTCCGCACCTACGACTTTCCTTAAGCAGGCTAACTTCCGCACCTGCGCCCTCTTCTCCGCACCTGCGACTTCGCAGGTGCGATCCTCCTCCCGCACCTGCGATCCTCTACTTAGACTCTCAATTTCGCACATGCGGTGCTCTGCTCGCTCCTGCGGGCCCGCACCTGCGGTCAAACTTCCGCAGGTGCGGTTACACCAGCACCAGCAACAGCTGCATATTTCATGTTCCAAACTTCCCGTTAACCATCTGAAATCAATCTCGAGCCCCTCGGGACCTTAACCAAACATACCAACACCTCACATATGATCATTAAAACTTAGTTGCACTCTCAAAACACTAAAATTAACATCAAAATACTAAAATCACATCGGATTCAAGCATAAGAACTTTGAAATTTCTAAAATACATCAACGACGCCGAAACTATCCAAAACAACTCCGATTGACCTGAAATTTTGCAGACATATCCAAAATGATATTACGAACCTGTTCCAACTGTCAGAATCCCATTCCGACCCTGATAGCCTATTTTCCACTGACGACCGGAAATCGTCAAAACTAACTTTCGCCAATTCAAGCCTAATTCTACACTGGTCATCACAACATTATTCTGAACACACTCCTAAGTCCCAAATCACCTAACGAAGCTATCCGAGCAATAAAATTTGCATTTCGGGGTCGTTTACCAATAAGTCAACTCTCAGTTGACTTTTCCAACTTCAAGGATATTTTTAAAAACTAAGTGGCTAATTTCTCATTATAATCATTTCGATTTCAAGCCTACCAACTCTAACACGTCAAATACGGTATAACCAACCTATAGCAAGTCAATAGCAGTAATTACAGTGCAGGTTCTACGTAACGACAGACCGGATCGTTACATTTTCTTTCTAGTATGACTCCATTTTGATATTTGGCATTAATCATGTTAAATATTGAGTTATTTGAATTATATGTAAATTATCTTAAAATTTAAACCTTATAGATAATTATAGATAATCATTAGTTATTGATTAAGAAAGACTACATGAAAAAGTCTAACGTTTTCTCAAATCTCGTATTGATTTTTATTTTTGCAACATTCTTATTGGTGTCATTGGAACCTAAAAATAGTCACAAAGCGAAATAATAACTCGTATTAATGAGCTATGGCAAAGCACAAAGGTTAGCACAATATGAACGATTTTTTGGTTACGACATGACTCTTTTACCACGACTTGAATTCTTATTTGGTATGCTATATGTTATAGAAAAATATTTCTATTTTGAAATTTTAATTTTTACAACATTATATATATTTCAATAACGATATCTTTATAATGATGCAAGTAAAGATATTATTCTTAATTTAAATCCACTATAATCAACTATCTACAAATTTAAATGATTATTTGGCCGGTGAAATTTTATTTTAGTATGACTTCATTTTGAGTTTATCGATATCTCTAGCCACATATTTGAAATTTTGAATACCCTACCCTTAAAAAAATTGAAATTAGTTACGAACGTCGTCGCTAATCTGTCGCTAAAACACTCGTAGCTAGAAGAATTTCTTGATAATTTGTTGCTAATCCGTCGCTAAATGAGATTAGCGAATGATTTTTCTATTTGGCTACAAAATTTGCCTGTCGCTAAACCTGATTTTTTAGTAGTGTACATATACAGATTTTTTGTTGTTTGAATAAGTAAATATTAGATTAATTGATTGTTAATATATAACATTGCATATATTGTCTTAAAATTGCCAAGCAGGTTTTTCTCGACACCATTCTTGGCTTAACCACAATGCAAACTACTTAAACTACAATTAAATTCAAATTCGAATATCATATCAGTTTGTTAGTAATAGTGATTTTTTTTTAAAACGACACACAATGTAAATAAATAAAAATATTCAAAGATATCCTTATCTTATAATCTATGTATTTGCGTTGAAAAAAATTTGGAATCGATGAGATCGACTTCCAAATTTTTTACACTCAACAAAGATGAAACAGAAGAAGAAATTCGATGTCGTCTCTTATTTCTGATTTTTAAATTTTTCATACTTTTTTCTATATTTATATTCTATCTTATTTTTATGTCTTTCTTTCTTTTGTTACACAAAATTAATTTATTTCATAATAAAAGGATGAGTTTTGATAGAAATAATCTACGTAAGAACTTTATTTATATTTTTAGTCTTTGGTTTAAATTCTGTCATATGTTTCTTTTGGCTTTATCTTATCAACCTACATAGGTGCTCACTCAACCACTTTAAATTGAGGATGTGTTATTTATATATATTTCATATATAACAGGTGTATAATCGTGTGTAATCGATATATCATCTATGTATATTAGCTATAAAAAGTAAGCAATAAATCAAGCCGGATATTTATGTAATAATCCATAAGATTTTGGTTTCTTGATTTTATCCATGATATGACTTCTATTATAATTATTTTAAAAACTCTCTACTAAAATTTAAAATATCTTATCATTTATTTAAAAAATTATATTATAATTTAAAAAATAATCCCATTTCGAAATAACTTGTTTACATTTTAAAAACAATTATTTCTTGTCATACAAATTTTTCAAAAATATAATTTCTGTTACACTTGAAAATCACTATAGAAACTATCAATTAGAAACCAATATCCCTCTTTTTGAATTCGAGAAAAAAATCTTTCACATAATCTAATGATTCAAAACTAATATTCTTCAATGAAAAAAATACTTCGGCTTATATCCTTCAATTTCTAGAAGGTGTTAAATAGAAATTAATGATAGCAATTATATAGCCAAATTTTTGTTATTTGTTTGATGTCCATTTATATAAATTGACTCTTCAAACAAACATATTTCAAAAAGAAAAAAAATAACTTGTGTTGAATATTGACTGATTTTTGTAATGTTTCTTTCTCTAGCATGTAGGTTTACTTCATTATATATGTAAGTAAATTTTTATCAACTTTTAAACTTTTTTTTGTTATCTTGATAAATATAGACGTGTACCCTATATATTACATTTATTTTTTTTTAAATTACTTTATTCAAATCTAGGTATAGTGTTTTAAAGAACTACAATGATATGATTCTAAATGTAAAAGATTTTATAGTTATATGGAGTATTTTTTTTTTCCAGAGGTGAAGTAGTATTTAAATAATTTGAATTAAGATAGCAAAAGTTCCGAATATGATTGCATATGATAACATGGTAACAAAAGATAAATTTTCTTTTATTTTAATTCAAATTTAAAAACTTTAACTATAATTCAAAATGATCCCTTAAATGATCCTTTAATATTCAAACTGGCTTTCTTTCCATGTTTTGCTCAGGAATGCTCCCCCAGCTGAAGCATCAACATTTGCTTTCACACTATCGGCTAGACCCATATATAATCGCTGCTCCAACATTTGTTCTGGAATACCGTGGTGTGAAAAGATAACCAACATCCCTTTAAACCGTTCCCATGTTTCTTGTTGTGTCTCCGTAGGCTTCTGTCTAAAGCTCAAGATTTTATCTATTTGTTGAGCTGTTTTGTTCGGTGGATGGAACTTGTTCACAAACTGCTTAACCAACTCCTCCCATGTAGTAATGGAATTGATGGGGAGCGAGTTTAGCCAAGTATGGGTTACTCTTGTCACTGAGAAAGGAAACAACAACAGTCTTATTGCTTCCGGAGTGACGTTTGGTTGCCTTTGAGTCTTGAAAATCGACAGGAAATTCTTCAGATGCTGTTGGGGATCCTCAATGTATGACCCCAAAAATAGTCCCTTATTCTGCAAAACGTGCAACATATTATTTGTGATATGAAAGGACTCAACTTGTATTTGAGGGACTACTATCGCAGCGTCGTGGGTTGTGCCCAGTCATATAAAGGCGCCTCTGGTACAATAGGCACCACAGGCGCCACGCCCTGCGCAGCTGGGTCAACCACGTCTTCCCCATTGTTGTTGTTCCTGTCATTTAGATCTGCCATGTCAGTTTCAATTTGTTCAATTGATGGTTGTTGCTTGCTTTTCCGGTTGGCCCTGTTCAAGGCCTTGAAAACTTTCTCGGGATCTGATAAGGCTTCAAATACTTCACCAGCTCTCAATGAGTTTATAGGCATGCACATGTACAACCAAGTTAGCAAACGTTAAAATTTCAATGTAAGGATGAAATCGAAGAAAATTGACTACACTTAAGAATTTTGTATTTTCTTACAACTATAATTGATAACACCGTTAATTCCTCGGTAACGGCGCCAAAATTTGATCACGCTCAACTATGTCTTATAAAAAGACAAAGCGGGCGTTACAAAAATAATATGATTATTTTGCCCATAGTCGAATCCCACAGGGAATTAACTTATCAATTATTGTTGTTAGACTCACTCGATTCTCAGTAATCAATTTACCAAAAGTTATGAATATCAATTTCCGGTATTGTTACTGTCACGACCCCAAATCCTAACAGGTCGTGATGGCGCCTATCGTGGAATTAGGCTAGC
>MDKH01056852.1:0-12731 GCA_005239495.1 Nicotiana undulata
AAAAGATTTTCAAGAAAACTCATTAACTTCTATTTCCACAAGCGGACGTCCGAATCACGTCAAACCAACTCTGTTTCTTACCAAATTTGACAGAAAAGTCATAAATATATTATTGGACCTATATACCGAGTTACGGAACCAAAATACGGACCCGATATCAATAAATTCAAACATTGGTCAAACTTTCAAAGTCATTAAGCTTTTAAACTTCCAAATTTCAACAAAGTGTGATAACTTGAGCTATGGACTTTCGAATTCGATTCCAGGCATACTCCCAAGTCCCAAATCACGATACGGATCCACCGGAACAGTCAAACCACGAATCCGGATCTGTTTGCCCAAAACATTAACCGAAGTCAGATCAAATGGATTTTAAGGCAAAAATTTCATATCTTCTTAGTTTTTAATATAAAAGCTTTTCGGAAAAAGCACCCGGACTGCGCACGCAAATCAGTGAGGGATAATATGAGGTATTTAAGGCATCAAAGCGCAGAATTAGATTCTAAAACATAAGATAACCTATCGGGTTATCACATTCTCCACCTCTAAAACAATCGTTCGTCCTCGAACGGACATAGAAGAGTACCTGAGCTGGTGAAAAGGTATGGATATCTACTCCGCATGTCCGACTCGGATTCCTAAGTAGCTGCCTCGCTGGGTTGACCTCTCCACTACAGTCAAACTGAAGGATAATTCCTCGACCTCAACTGACGAACCTGCTGGGCTAGAATAGCCACCGGCTCCTCCTCATAGGTCAAATCCTTGTCCAACTGGACAGATCTAAAATATAACACATGGGACGGATCATCGTGATACTTCTAGAGCATGGACACATGGAACACCGATGAACAACTGATAAACTAGGTGTCAATGCGAGCCTGTAAGCCACCTCACCCACTTTCTCCATAATCTCAAAGGGTCCGATGTACCTAGGATTCAACTTGCCCTTCTTTCCGAACCTCATCACACCCTTCATGGGTGAAACAAATAAGTACTCTCTCTTTGACCATGAATGCAACATCATGAACTCTACGGTCAAAATAATTCTTCTTCCTGGAACGAGTTATGCGAAGTCGATCATGAATAATCTTAACGTTATCCAAGGCATCTTGTACCAAATAGGGACCTAGCAACCGAACCTCCCCCGGCTCGAACCATCCAACTGGAGATCATCACCGCCTCCCGTATAATGACTCATAGGGAGCCATCTAAATGCTCGATTGGTAGCTGTTGTTGTAGGCAAACTCTGCAAGTGGCAAGAATTGATCTCACGAGACTCCAAAATCTATAACACATGCGCGAATCATATCCTCCAATATTTGAATAGTGCGCTCGAACTGTTCGTCCGTCTGAGGATAAAACGTTGTGCTCAACTTAACCGGCGTTACCAACTCACGTTAATGCTCTTCAAAAGTACGAGGTGAACTGTGTACCTCGATCAAAAATGATAGACACAGGCACAGCATGAAGGCAGGCGATCTTATAGATGTAGATCTCATTTAACCGCTTTGACGAATAGGTAACGACCATATGAATGAAATGAGCTGACTTGGTCAGCTTGTCCACAATAAACCACACCGCGTCGAACTTCCTCTGAGTCCATGGGAGTCTAACAACAAAATCCATAGCCATACGCTCCCACTTCCACTTAGGAATCTCTATCGTCTGAAGCAAACCACCAGGTCCCTGATTCTCATCCTTTACTTGCTGACAATTTAGACACCGAGCTACATAAGCAACTATATCCTTCTTCATCCTCCTCCACCAATAATGGTTCCGCAAGTCCCGATACATCTTGGCAACGCCTGGATGAATAGAATGTTGGGAACTATGGGCCTCCTCAAGAATTAACTCACGAAATCCATCTACATTGGGCACACAAATATGACCCTGCATTCTCAAAACTCCATCATCTCCAACACTAACCTACTTGGAACCACCGTGCCACACCGTGTCTCTAAGGACAAGCAAATGAGGGTCTTCATATTATCTCTCTCTGATGTGCTCAAACAAGGAAGACCGAGCGACTGTACAAGCTATAACACGGCTAAGCTCTGAAATATCCAACCTCACAAACTGATTGGCCAAAGTATGAACATCTGATGCAAGCAGTCTCTCACCGACTGGAATATACACAAGGCTGTCCATACTCGCTGCCTTTCTACTCAAGGCGCCGACCATCACATTGGCCTTCCCGGGATGATACAAAATGGTGATATCATAGTCTTTATATAGCTCCAACCAACTCTTCTGCCTCAAATTGATATCCTTTTGCTTGAACAAATACTAAAGGCTCCGATGATCCATGAAAACCTCACACGACACGCCGTTAAGATAGTGCCTCCAAATCTTCAGCTCATGAGCAATGGCTGCAAAATCTAAGTCATGGACAAGGTAATTCTTCTCATGAACCTTTAAGTGACGCAACGAATATGCAATCACCCTGTCATCCTGCATCAATACTGCACTAAGTCCTACTCGATATGAATCACAATATACCGTATAAGATCCTAAACCTGTGGGTAACACCAATACTGGCGCTATAGTCAGAGCAGTCTTGAGCTTCTGAAAGCTCGCCTCACACTAATCTGACCATTTGAACGGGAAACCCTTCTAGGTCAACCTAGTAAATGGGGCCTCTATAGATGAAAACCCCTTCACAAACCGATGATAATAACCCACCAAACCCAAGAAACTCTAGATCTCCGTGGCTGAAGGGGTCTAGTCCAATTCTGAACTGCCTCAATCTTCTTAGGATCCACTTGAATGCCTCTGCTGATACAATGTGCCCCAAGAAAGAGACTGAATTCAACCAAAGCTCGCACTTTGAAAAATTATCATATAATTGACCGTCTCTCAGAGTTTGAAGTACAATACGAAGATGCTGCTCGTGCTCCTCTCGATTGCGGGAGTAGATCAAGATATCATTAATAAACACAATCATCAAGAATTCCAAATAGGGCTTGAACACTCGGTTCATCAAATCCATAAATGATGCTGGGGCATTTGTCAACCCAAAAGACATCACCAGAAACTCATAATGCCCGTACCAAGTCCGAAAAGCTATCTTAGGGACATCAGATGCCCTAATCCTCCACTGATGGTATCCAGGCCTCAAATCAATCTTTGAAAACACCTTGGCATCCTGAAGATGATAAAATAAGCCATCAATCCTCGGCAATGGATACTTGTTCTTGATGGTGACCTTGTTCAACTACTGATTATCTATGCACATCCTCATCGATCCATCGTTCTTCTTCACGAATAACATATGTGCACCCTAGGGAGAGACACTAGGCCTAATGAAGCCCTTATCAGGCAAATCTTGCAACTAATCCTTCAATTCCTTCAACTCTTACGGGGCCATACGGTATGGAAGAATGGTGATGGGCTGAGTGCCTGGAGCCAAATCAATAAAGATGTCAATACCCCTGTAGGCTGGCATCCCCGGCTGGTCTTGCAGGAAACACCTCTCAAAACTCACGAACAACTGGTACTAAATCCATGGAAGGAACCTCCGCACTAGAATCGCGGACATAAGCCAAATAAGCTAGACACCCTTTCTCCACTCTAATCAATGCAACCCCGGCAAGGCTAATGTCACCGTCTTGGCGTGACAATCCAATATAGCATGATATGATGACAATGAATCTATACCTAAGATGACATCAAAATCAACCATATCAAGAAGTAGAAGATCTACGCTAGTCTCAAAACTCCCAATGGTAACAACACACGAACGATACACACTATCGGCAACAATAGCATCTCCCACAGGTACAGACATATATATATGAGCACTCAAAGAATCACGAGGCACAACCAAATATGAAGAACAATAGGATTAAACATAGGAATAAGTAGAACCGGATCAAATAGAACTGAAGCATTTCTACTGCAAACTGAAACAATACCTATGATAACAACTGTTGATACCCAATTTTGCCCTCATATTTTCTCAAATAGCATTTATACTTTCAAAAGTCATTTTAGTGTCATTATTTAGTTTACAACAATTTTCTATACTTTTTCATAATTTTAGAGCTTTAAAATTGATTTTTCTTCCATTTAAATTACTTGAATATCTATTAATTACTCCTTCAAATTATTTGTGATGAATTAATTACTTAAACTTATTATTTACACCCATAATACATGTTCAAAATATTTTTACTTAATTTTATATAATTACATTAGTATTTTTAAGTTATTTGCACAATCTTGCAGTAATCGCCTATATTTTACAATTTTATTGCATTCGTCATTTTATTCAAGGTCAAAGTAGTATCTTACATTTTTATAATCTTTTACTATTGTTTAAAATATTACTTTGCATAAATGGCATTTTTATATTTTATTTAACTATTTTTTATTAAATTATTTTCCCTTAATTTTCTATTTTATGGCCCAAAATTAGGATTAAATTTGGACCATTAAGATCCAAACAAACCCCTGGCCCAACAACCTCATCAGCCCAAACGACCCAATTCCCCAACCCAGTCCAAAAACCAACCCCAACCTGTCTTAATCCAGTCGTTGATGGCTCACAACATTTCCCCCCACCCTCCTTATATCCCCTCACCCAAACCCTAATCCCCATTCTCTCTTCAGCAACCGCTCTTAAACACTCCTCATTTCCCCTAGAAAACCCTAGTTGCCCTTTCGATCTTCTCTGAATCCCTCTCAATCACGGATTCCTTCCATCATTTTCTTGCCTTTTATGTATTATTTCAGTATTACCTACTAGACCATGGTTGTCACGACCCAAAATCCTAACTCAGGTCGTGATGGCGCCCAACAGCGAGATCAGACAAGCCAACACTTATCTAACCAAGGTTTCTTTCTTATTTGATTAAATATTTCATCATATACCAAATTATGAGGTTTGAAACACAATATCGAGCAGATAATTAACCAATTTTAATCCGAAAGTAGTCGTAAAGAGGCGTGAGTCAAAATATATATATACAGTCTATAATCCATGGTAACTACTACGTGTGTGCCAGGAACTAGTGTCACGAGTACCACATGCATACTAACTGGATGTACCAAAGATAAAAATATACAATTCCCACTGTCTGAAATAAGTAGACGGGAAAATAAGAAGAAGAAACTCCATGGTGCTGCTGAGGATCGTCAGGAGAAGCAGCTCACCGTGACGTCAGGTCCACTCTATCAGAATCTATCTCCGGTATGGTAACCAGATGCACCAGCCTCAGAACCTGTACAATTAAGTACAGAAGCGTAGCATGAGTACATAAGTAAATATGTACCCAGTGAGTATCCCGTCTAATCTCGAAGAAGTAGTGACGAGAGGTCGACTTGACACTCACTAAGGTCCAACAATATAATATAATAGGGTATATTGAAAACGGTAGGCATGTAAGACAGTGAACAACAAATACGTATAAAGCACGAAAATCCAAGTAAATACTGAAAGTAAACAACATGTCCGCTTTCTTTTCCCCCAAATATCCGCAAAGTTAATATCCACGAAACAGTACCAAATAGTCATGCGCACACAGGATTAAGACAACCGGTCGGAGTCATAAGGATAATATCTATGCACTGCCGAGGATCGAATGACCCGTCCCATAAGTGCATTCTTACCATAGTATAATCTCATATGTGCACTGCCGAGGGTCGAACGACCCGAACCACAAGTGCACCTTTCAATCCGTCGTGGCGTACGACCCGCTCCCATGAGAGTGGGGGAAATCACACTCCACTTGCGGAATATAAATTTGCGAAGCGGTCACATGCACACACAATAATACTAACATTTCCTTTCCATAATCATTTTCTTCCAATTTACCAAATCTCATAAATCTCAAGGAATCATACTATATACGTCAGGAATTCATAACATATAATTCATTACTGGGAAGAATATAAAGCATGTTGTGGGCCTAACTACCCGGAAGTAACAATAATAGCCACTACTTACGGACCCTCGTCACTTTGTACGTACGTAGCCCCCAAAATAATTACACGTAGCATACAAATCACCTATGGGGACAATTCCCTCTTACGAGGTTAGAAAGGAGACTCACCTTGTGTCGAATCTACCTCTCGGACCAAGAATGCGCCGGAAACTCTGAACTCTACACCCGAGGAATCGTAACTAGCCAAATGTTATAGAATTATAATTCATGCTCAAAGTAGGGAAATTATCCTATTCATTCAATAAATTCAACATTCTTGAAGGATTCCCAAAATTCAACCCCAGGCCCGCACGCTCGAATTCCGAAAATTCTCGAAGGAATCACTCACCCATAGCCTAAGGATCGTTAATATATGATTTCTACTTGAATTCATAGAAATTAATGGGGAAATTCATCAAATTCCTCAAGAACCCTAAGTTACTACCCAAATCTTGATTTTCCACCAATTTAGTAGTTAACTTAACTAGTAATTCATGCATTAAACTAGTATTAGTGTGGAATTAACTTACCTCTTCAGTAGATAGGCCGCGGAGCAATTTTTCCAAGCTCTCAAGGTCTCTAATGGAGGAAATGGGCAATTCCCGTGTTTAAACTAACACTGCCCAGCTGCCCCTTGTGTGCGATCGCACCTGGGGTAGTGCAACCGCACAAGCCAAATGGCCAAGACCCTTGAAGGTCCACTGTGCGATCGCGGAAGGCTAGCTGGCTAGGCCTATGCGATCGCGGGAGAGGGGGATGCGATCGCAGAGAGAGAAAATCAACTGGGCCAGGCCATAGCCCAAACCATTGCGAATGCGGAAAGACCTGTGCGATCACACATGTCATTTTCTCCCCCCTGCCAATTTCTCCTATGCGATCGAATTAGCTCACCTGCGATCGCACAGAAGGAAACCAGACAGGAAAAATCTGCTGTTTTGGAATTAGCTCCGAGGAGTCCGAAACTCACCCGAGCCCCTCGGGATCCCATCCAAAGGCACTGGCAAGTCTGTATTCATGATACACACTCGCTCGAATTTCCGAAATGTGAGAAACCACAACGAAACTAAGAATTCGACCCCAAAACCAAATTGAATCAAACTTTGAACTTAAAGTTCTAGAATTCGCTTTCAATGCGCCGAACCAACCTATACTGCTCAGAATGACACCAAATTTTGCAGGCAAGTCATAAATTACATAACAAAACTATTCCCGATCTCAGAATTCCATTCGGGCCTCGATAACATAAAATCACGTTCCAAACCAAATTTCAAACTTAAGGAAATTCTTATTTCTATATTGGGCGCCAAAATGCTCCCGAGTCATCAAAAACCTGTCCCGAACATACGCTCAAGTCCGAAATCACCATATGAAGCTACTGGAACTGTCGGAACTCGATTCCGAGGTCGTTTGCTAAAAATGTTGACCGAAGTCAAACTTGGCCAAAAAAGGCCAAATCTTAAGGAACCAAGTGTTCCTATGGCACTCTAAACACTTCCAAATCCTGAACTACCTGTCCCCGCAAGTCATAAATCACAACGAGCCGCTATGGGAAGTCTCATTTAGGGAAATGGGGGCCTAATACGCAAAACGACCGGTCGGGTCGTTACAATGGTATCACTTAGTACTTGCCTAAACATGGCAGGTACTATCTCTTAGAATCTGGACGTTCAACTTCAATCTCTTGAATCGGAATGATATTTCCACGACCCAATTCTCCCTGCGACTGGGTCTCGTGACGGCACCTAGCCTAGACGACTAGGTAAGCCTATACCTTAAGCAAAATTTAGATAAAACAGGTAAAATAATAGTAAGTGAAATAAATCATAATTAAGTCGATGCCGCTCGGGATAAATAGTTACTTTACCCAGAACCCGGAATATCACAATACATCACAAGATACTCTACTTCTCAATATGTACAACTGGATAGAAAAGACCGTATAGTTTCATCTACAAGTACTACAACTTCAAGATAGGAAGGGGACTCGGAGATCTGCGGACGCTGCAGATTATACCTCGAGTCTCCTGATACTGCTGCTGCTGGCTAGCTGAGATACCGCGTACTAGGACCTGGATCTGCACATGGGAAAAACATGCGCAGAAGGGCGTGAGTACTCCACATTCGGTACCCAGTAAGTGCCAAGCCTAACCCCAGTCAAGTAGTGACGAGTTCAGGTAGAGGCCCTACTGAGGTTTGTAAAGTAACAGATATAGAGAACAAGTAAGTAAAGCAGGTGACAATCGACAGGAATTATAAGTAAAGGCTAGCAAGAAACGGTATAATCAAATGCTCGGATCAACGCAATATATATATAAAGCTCTGTAAGAAAGTAAAGGTACAATGAAATGCAATATGAGGGAAAGGCTCAGGTCTCTGCCCGCAATCCCTATGTATGCAATGCAGTATGCGGAAAAGGCTCAGGTCTATGCCCTCAATCCCTGTATGCAATGCAGAATGAGGGAAAGGCGCAGGTCTATGCCCGCAATCCCTGTATGCAATGCAAAATGAGGGAAAGGCTCAGGTCTATGCCTGCAATCCCTTTATTTATACGTAATATAAAGTAAATCTCCAAAATAACGTAGTTTAAGGGTTTGAGGAAAACCAGTTGGAAATCTCGAAGAAAACTTATTAAATCGGCTTCAAAGAATAGTAACGATTGGAAAATCAGCTAGAAATCAATTTACCATGATAAACCTTAAGTTGTTATGCAATTTAAATGATAACAATAATAATAGAGTTGAAAAGGAAGCATTATGTAGAAAGAAATAAGGAACTTCAGTGAAAATACCCCATGCACGCGCTCGTCACCTCACATACACGGGGGTTTTATAGCAAAAACCAGTAAAAATGCCTAAGGGAAATTCCCCAACACAGAGTTAGGCAAGCCACTTACCTCGACTGCTCAACTCAACTCCGTACCACGCTCTTGCCACGAGTATCCAACTTCGGGTGGCCCGAATCTAATAAATTTGATTGCATATTGAAAATAACACTTCAATAAATCAAAATATCTAATTATGTCGAAGCTAGTACGCGAAATTAGGAATTTGACCAAAACGCCCCTCGGGCCCACGTCTCGGATTCGGGTAAAATTTATATTTTCCAAACTCTTATTCACTCACGAGTCTAACCATATGAAAATCTCTCAAATCGGAGGTCAATTACCCAATCAAAACCCCAAAATTATGTCTAAGAAATTTCTTACATTTCCCCCCAATTTTAACTCAAAAATCATGAATTTTAGGGTGGATTTAAGATTAGGAACGTGGAAATTAACCTATGGTGGTAGAAAATCACTTACCTCGATTACCCAGGTAAAAGTCCCCTCAAAGTTCGCCTCTCCCGAGCTCCCACAACTCAAAAATGGTGAAATAACATAACCCTCGGATTCTTAGAATATGAACAGGGATTTCCTCACCAGCGGTGCCTTTAACCGCACCTGCGGAAATATCATCGCAGGTGCAGGATTTCATTTAAAACCCTTGGGATCGCACTTGCGGCTGGCTGGTCGCTGGTGCGGCTCTGCACCTGCGGAAGTTCCTTCCCACCTGCGGACCCTGGGAAAACTCCTCACACTTCGCACCTGCGGCTAGGGGGCCGCTCCTGCGAGCTCGCACCTGTGGAAATTCCATCGCAGGTGCGGAACACCATAAGAGGATCTGGTTCAACTGATTGCAAAGTCCCAAAACTTCCCGTTAAACATCCGAATCGACTCCGAGGCCCCCGGGACCTCAACCAAAACCACCAACTGACCCCAATACCTCATTCCAACTTAGTCGAGCCTTAAAAACACATCCCATAACATCAAAATACCCAAATATACATAGATTCAAGCCTAAGGATCATAGGAATTTTCAAGAATACACCTCCGACTCTGAACCACGTCTAAACTCGTTTGGATGACCTCACATTTTGCACACAGGTCATAAATGACATTCCGGACCTGTTGTCTCTTTCGTAATTCCATTCCGAGTCCGATATCAAAATCTCACCTATCGGCCGTAATCGCCGAAATTCTAACTTTCGCCAATTCAAGCCTAAATCTACGTCTGGCCTCAAAAACCTATTCCGAACACGCTCCCAACCCCGAAATCACTCAACGGAGCTAATGGAGTCGACGAATTTCCATTTCGGATCCGTCTTCACACAGCTCCTGCTCCGGCCCAATTTCTAAGGTTAAAGCTCACCTTAAAGGACTATATGTCCAAAAACACTCCAATTTTCATCACTCAACGCTCCGACTCGTTCCATTAACCTAATAAGACATGGGAGGAACAGTTATCAGGGGATCGGGGCGCTAACTCTCCAAAACGACCGGCCAGGTCGTTACATTCTCCCCCTCTTAAGAAAATCGTTCGTCCTCGAACGAGTATAGAAACATACCTGAAGCGTGAATATGTGAGGGTACTGACTCCGCATATCCTGCTCGGTCTCCCAAGTCTCCTCCTCAACCGGATGACCTCTCCATTGCAGCTTGACTGAAGCAATATCCTTCGATCTGAGCTTTCTAACCTGTCTGTCCAAAATGGTCACAGGCTCCTCAACATATGATAGATCCTTGTCCAACTGGATTGAGCTGAAATCCAACACATGAGTCGGGTCACCATGATATTTCCGGAGCATGGACACATGGAATACCGGATGAGCTACTGCTAGGTTGGGAGGCAAGGCCAACTCATAAGCAACCTCCCCAACCCGCTGCAATATCTCAGAAGGTCCGATGAACCTCGGACTCAGCTTACCCCTCTTCCCAAATCTCATGACGCCCTTCATCGGCGATACCCGAAGCAAAACCCGATCACCAGCCATGAATGATAAATCACGAACTCTCTGGTCCGCATAAATCTTCTGTCTGGATTGGGCTGTGCGAAGTCTATCCTGAATCACCTTCACCTTGTCCAAGGCATCCTGAACCAAATCCGTACCCAACAATCGAGCCTCGCCTGACTCGAACTATTCAACTGGAGACCTGCACCGCCTACCATATAAAGCCTCAAACGGTGCCATCTGAATGCTGGACTGATAGCTGTTATTGTAAGCAAACTCTGCAAGAGGTAAGTACTGATCCCATGATCCTCCAAAATCAATCACACAAGCACGGAGCATATCCTCCAAAATCTGAATGGTGCGCTCGGACTGTCCGTCCGTCTGAGGGTGGAATGCTGTACTGAGATCAATCTGGGTACCCAACTCACTATGCAAGGCTCTCCAGAAGTGCGAGGTGAACTGAGGACCTCGGTCTGAAATAATAGATACCGGCACACCATGCAACCGGACTATCTCCCTCATGTAGATCTGAGCCAATCTCTCCGAAGAATATGTAGTCAATACCGGAATGAAATGAGCTGACTTGGTCAGCCGATCCACAATCACCCAAATAGCATCATACTTCCTCAGAGTCCGAGGAAGTCCGACCACAAAATCCATGGTAATCCGCTCCCACTTCCACTCTGGAAGCCTCATCTGCTGAAGTAATCCTCCCGGTCTCTGATGCTCACACTTGACCTGCTGACAATTGAGGCATCTGGCTACGAACTCCACTATATCCTTTTTCATCCTCCGCCACCAGTAGTGCTGTCTCAGATCCTGGTACATCTTCGCGGTGCCGGGATGAATGGAGTACCGCGAGCTATGGGCCTCCTCAAAAATCAACCTCCGCAGTCCATCTATGTCAGGCACACAAATACGGCCCTACAGTCTCAACACACCATCATCATCTATGGTCATATCTCTAACACCATCCCTCTGAACTCTATCCCGAAGAGCTCGAAGGTCGGGATCATCATACTGGCACTCTCGAATGCGGTCATAAAGAGAAGATCGAGCAACAACACAAGCGAAAACCCGGTGAGGCTCAGAAAGGTCCAACCTCACGAATTGGTTGGCTAAGGACTGAAAATCCAAAGCTAAGGGCCTCTCCGCGGCGTGAAGATATGCCAAACTACCCAAACTCTCCGCCCGACGACTCAGGGCATCGGCCCCCACATTGGCGTTCCCCGGATGGTATAATATGGTGATGTCATAATCCTTGAGTAGCTCCAACCACCTGCGCTGACGCAAATTGAGATCCTTCTGCCTGAATATGTGCTGCAAACTCCGGTGATCCGTATATATCTCACAGGGAACACCGTATATATAATGACGCCATATCTTCAGGGCGTGAACAATCGCTGCCAACTCAAGATCATGAACCGGGTAATTTTTCTCATGTACCTTCAACTGCCTGGACGCGTAGGCAATCACCCTACCGTCCTGCATCAACACCACTCCCAAACCAATCCTCGAAGCATCACAATATACTGTATAGGACCCCGAACCGGTAGGTAGGACTAACACTGGAGTTGTAGTCAGGGCTGTCTTGAGCTTCTGAAAACTCTCCTCACACTCCTCAGTCCATATAAAAGGTGCACCCTTCTGGGTCAATCTAGTCATGGGTGCTGAAATGGATGAAAATCCCTCCACGAAACGGCGATAATAACCAGCCAAACCGAGGAAACTGCGGATCTCGGTAGCTGAAGACGGCCTGGGCCAACTCTGCACTGCCTCCACCTTCTTCGGATCTACCTTGATCCCATCCGAAGATACTATATGGCCTAAGAATGCCACAGAATCAAGCCAAAATTCACACTTAGAGAATTTGGCATATAACTTCTTCTCTCTCAAGGTCTGAAGCACGGTCCTCAAGTGCTGCTCATGGTCCTCCTGGGACCGAGAATATACCAGAATGTCGTCAATGAACACAACGACGAAAGTATCAAGATGAGGCCGAAATACGCTATGCATCAGGTGCATGAAGGCTGCTGGGGC
>MDKH01062141.1:0-25691 GCA_005239495.1 Nicotiana undulata
CGAAGCTATCCAAACCATAAAATCCACATTCCGAGTTCGTTTACCAATAAGTCAACTCCGGGTCTCAATCCACTCTATTTTCACTCCGAACCCGAACCAACCAACCAGAATACTCCATGAACAGTCTAACCGAGCTACTACAAGACAGAAATAAAGGAATAGATGCGTATACTGCGTAACGACGGACCGGGTCGTTACAGAATTTGTCATCCTTGGTACATAAGGATTGCCGCAAAGCGAGTAAGGATCATTGATGTTGAGAAACGACGCCAAAGATGAAGAGGTAAAACATCTATAGGTAGATCCTCGTGGCTTCAGCTTTTAATACACCCCTAAAGGGGGGAATATGGAGTAACGTGGAATTAAGTCAGAATTAAGTGGTTCTAGTAGCTACGGACTGGTAAAGGAAAAAAATGCGATAAGTGAAAGAGAATTAGATGGCACTTATCCAAATCTTACAAATACGCTACGATTCAAGAATATTGTGCAAGCACGACGTCAAGGAGAGGAAGTAAAGGTTCCTGCCCGAGTTGTTATTAATAAATAAGGAGCCAGTGCGAGACGTAAGATAAGACAAAGGAAATAACCCCAGAAAGATTACAAAGAATATTAATATAAGAATGGGCCAACGAGTAGTTAGTAATTGGTCAGGAAGATCCCGGTTATGGCTAAACAGGAGGTTACAGACGAGTCATCAGATCGTGTGAGATAAACATAGTAGAACCCAACATGGAGAGTTCAGCCTCGAAGAATATCATTATAATACTTGAGATATATTCAAACAAGAGTCGGGGTAGCTAAAGGAACCGTATGAGTGTTACGGGGATAAAAGAAAGTGCCACTAAGAAGGCAGTCAAAATATCAGTTCAGAAGCAACCCTACAAGCACAAGGGCATGGAGGTAAGCAACTACGAATAATTATAGGCAAGGAAGGACATCAAAAGTTCCATAATAATCTCACAACTTTACAGGAATCAAGGGTTCTCCCTAAGTACTATAACGAAAGACTAGCTGAGGAAATAAGGAAGAAGGCTTCAACCTAAGCACAACGGCCTAAAGAGGAAAGGGTAGTGTAACAACAAGTCTCACAACAACATTGTAAGCACTCCAAAGGAAAGTGGACCCTACCGTGGATAATGAACGAGAAGAAAAAATTTAAAGTAACATTCGAAGGTCATATGAGTTTCACGAAAGCTCTAGCGTGCGTGGGAACTAAGATAAGCTAAGTATGCACGCAACAGGGGGGCAGAAAGACCAGGAAAGGTAATAGCTTACGTTGAAAGAAAGCTAAGATGGAACAAAAGAGTTATTTGATCAATGATCCAGAGTTAGTACGTTATGGGTACACTCAAGATTTTGGAGCATTATCCAGTAAGCATATTTGTTGACAATCATACGGCCATAGAAGACTCCGGTGTAAGTTTAAAGAAAGAATTAAGCCCAGGGCATAGATATCATGGATATTCCATAACGCCCATGAAAGGCTAAAGTAATAACTAATACCATGAACTACAGATCGGGAGGTAATTTAAGCCGACATAAAGGTCGATCAGAAGAAGGAGGAAACTAAAGATTTACATCAACAAAGTAAATCAAGAATCCGATTATTGGATCCAGAAGTTATAGGAATCATGATTGAGAACATAGCAGAATCACTTTTAATATTAGAAGTTCAAGGGTGATAACACAACAACCATATTCTATAACGGATCTACGATAAAGCCAGTTAGAAGAAGTACCAACCTCACAAGAAGTCAGTATGAAGCTCCCACCAGATTGTGTAAGCACCAGAGGTGCAAGTATTATAATATAGCTTCAAGTTATGGACGTGAGTTATACCTATGTGGAAGGGAGGTCATGAAAGAGATAGAAGATGTAATGCGAGGTTTTAAGGTAAGTAAGGTAAATGTGAACAACGTACGAGATACTCAAAGGCAGAATATCGCGAATAATCCATACTTCGGATAGATGGTTAGAAGTGTTGAGATTCGGTATCTAGGAAATATAGTGGTGGCGTCAGTGGCGTACCTTCCAGCCTATGGTTTCTAAGTACCGAGAGATTTAGCCAAGAGAGTGAAGAGTAGTTAGAGACGGTGTGATGTCTCATTTAATGTTCCAGAATAACATAAGGAAATCTATGGTGCAAGAAAGTTGAAGGAAGGTTGGGAATAGTATAAACAGGTATAGGTCGCAAGCTAAAGTATGGTAGAGCGCAAAGGTTTTAGGAAGATGGGAGTAAGGATTAGAAAAGGCGAGTGTGAAGAGGACGAGAATGGATAAGTCCTCAGGATTAAGCCCATGAAAACAAGAAGAGCTAATGGTTTCTCTAAGTTATACAAAGCATGGTATCTCCCCAGCTGGATCAGTATAATCATTTTAGATTTCCCGGATGAAACGTGAACCTTAGCGGCAGTGTAACATAAAAGGGTAAGTTATCAGGGGTAGATTATAGATCAATATTGAGGTGAATCAAAAATGGATGGATAAAAGTTATAAAGTATCAAATAAGATTAGGCCGTCATTCTTAAGATGAACAATAATATGGAAGCACTAAAGGACATAGATTTATACATATTGGATAAGCAATGAAAGTAACCTGGAATTTGGTAGCAGACCTCAGTAACGAGAAATCGAGGTAAGAGTTATGGTATAGTATGACCTACTTAGATGCAGTAAAGTCATACGGATAGAGAAACGGGTCTATGAAATAAGATATAGCAATATTCGTAAGTTCGACAAAATAACGAACGAAGAACTTCAGTAATGGTTAAAAATCGAAGGAAAAGGGAAAGAACAGACGCATGAGCACACTTACAAGGTCAGAGTCGTACAGGCTGCATGATAGAAGGTAGCAACAGCTACGAGACTGGATGGATTCCGACCATAAGTCGTGGTGTGAGAAAGAGGCCTAAAAGGGGTGAATACCTTGGTCTTTGGACTTATTTACAAAACAGTTGCCTAGATAGAAAGAAGAGCACTAAAGCATTCGTTAGAGCTATGGGTTATGAGAATGATGTGCATCAGTCAACATTCGAGGATGAATGTTCCAGAGGGGGAATGTTGTTACATCCCACATTTTCGTTGTTTAAGTTTCGTCGTAAGTTAATCGACGTAAGTACGTGAATGAGATTATTCTGAGATTATAAGCATTATACTATTTCAAACAAGAGATGAGTAAGTAAGTGAAAGTGAGAGGGTAAGAAAATCGAAGAAAATAAATTTCGTTGAAGTTTGACAATTTGGGATAAAATATGGCCCGAGCTAAAATACCCGGTATTTATGGACTAGTACCATACAAGGTACCATATGGCCATGATAGTAAAGTGTATAAGGTGTGTTAAAAGTGAATAATATTTTAAGTAATTTGAGATAATCCTTAATTATGTGAATTATTGAATAATGGGGGAATTAACTAGTTAATTAATATTTAGTGGTTGATTAATTAAAGTTTTTGGATAAAATTAGTGAGCCAAAACGTGGCATCCCCCTCCCATTCTATTAAATAACTCATTAGTCATTAGGATAAGGTGGCAATTAAGAGAGTGATGTGGCTAAGCCACCACAGAAAGTGGGTCTTAGAATAAAAGACACGCATTGATGTTAACATCTGTCTTAGAAAGCACAAAATAGGACACACATATCAAACCATGATAAGAGCCTATAAGAATTAAAAGACAATTTTGTTTCTTACCATTGAGTTAATAAATACAACCTGACTCCTTGAATTAAAAGATATATAAATGAACTCTCCATTTCAAAATCTGAAGGAAACCCACTTTAAGGCAAATCCATTCTAATGTAAGAACACCCATTCTGATGAAAGAGCTCTCTTATTTAAATTACAAGAAGTAACGAGAGATTTTACAGCCATCTTCAACAATTCATACAGAATTGAAACTTTACTATTCCAGCAAGGAAAGAAATGCGAGAGTTTGATCAAATACACCAAAAAAAATAGAGATGTTCTACATCTACCAAGTAACGATCTTCAACAAGGAATTCATCCGAAGTTATACGACATAATAGTAACGGAATTCGTAATTTTAAGGGATCCCGGTATTCTCAAGAATATCATACGTATATTTTTCCTACTACGGTTACGTGTTATCGCAATTGACATGTGTTAAGGGGATTGTCAAGAGAATCGACTCAGGTATGTTAAGGCTATCCCTTCTTTCTTTTGGCATGATCCATGTGATACGAACGAAACGTGCAAATGCACAAATTCCACAAATGACTATATTCATAGAAGTATTAGAGATATCTATGTTCTTGAGTTTCCATGTATCATAATATTTTATCATTTGTTCCTGGGTCTCAGAAAAATATGAAAGTTGAAAAGAGTTTACTTTATGATATTACTCAAAGGCAAAATGGCCTTATCAAGCTCCGAAAGATTTTATTAACGTACTTTTCATGCATTGCATTCATGTGCATTGACCCATGACCAGATGGCGTTATATACGCGTATATATGTAAATATATGTATATGTGATATGGGAAAAGGTTACAGCGTTATATACGCACCACCACCTGATCAACTGGTATATGATGATGATGTTGCTCACAGTGGCTGAAATATGATTCAAACGGCGTTATATACGCGTATATATGTATGTATATTCAAACGGCGTTATATACGCATATATATGTATGTATATATATGTATATGGGATATGGGAAAGGTTATGGCGTTATATACGCACCACCACCTGATCAGCTGGTATACGATGATGATTTTGCCCACAGTGGCCGATATGATATGATGGGATGCCCTCAGAGGCTGCTAATGTTATGAAACATATACCTATGCACGACATGACATTCATACGCATATGCATGATACTAAAAGTGATTTATTATTTACAGAGTTATCCAGACATACAGGTTGAGTCAATTACTCTATATCTCTTCCATGTCTCTTATGTATTTATTTATGTGCCTTACATACTCAGTACATTATCCGTACTGACGTCCCTTTTGCCTGGGGACGCTGCGTTTCATGCCCGCAGGTCCTGATAGACAGGTCAAGAGCCCTCCAAGTAGGCTATCAGCTAAACGGAAGATGTTGGTGCGCTCCATTTACTTCGGAGTTGCTCGTTGGTTAGTATGATTTAGACACGTATTGTTTGGTAAGGTGGGACTCTGTCCCGACCTTTATGATATTTATGTACTCTTAGAGACTTGTAGGCATATGTCGTGTATATAAAGGATTGTACGGCCTGGTCGGCCTATGTTTTGGGTTTATAAAGGATTATGTTGGCCTATTAGGCTCGTATGTCATGTGTATGTAATGATGTAATAAGAAAGATACGTTACATTGGTACTCGGTTGGGTAAGGTACCGGGTGCCCGTCGCGGCCCATCGGTTTGGGTCGTGACAATAATCAATGTAATCATGGCACGACATTAACCTTCGCGCTTATAATCAATGTAAACATGGCACGGCATTAACCTTCGTGCTTCACTTTATCTTTCACTATGCAATGTATGATATAATCAATGTAAACATGGAACGACATCACCCTTCGTGCATTACACTCTTCCTCACCAAAGCAAATGACAAATAACAATGGCAAGGAATGCAGCATAGTGGAAATATAGTTCAATATCACCCGGCAAGGGGAAATCATCAATTAATAACTCAACAAATGCCCGGCAAGGGTCTCAGCTATAACCAATCACTTCAATTGTATACTTTACACTTGGATTCTCATTCGTATCAACACTTCTCAATATCAACAATCAATACTTTCAACAAGAATGAATTACCAAGTAGAAATAATTTCATAATATGATAAACATGGAAGAAATACAACAATTTCTATCCAAATAGACTCACGGGCATGCTTGACTCACATTACATAGGTACTCGTCACCTCACCTATGCAATGAACATGAGAATCACATAGCACATAGCAAATAATACCTATTCCCTCATCAAAGTTAGGCAAGACACTTACCTCGGGTCCAAAATAGAGCAATCAACCCTCTAACATTGCCTTTCCTTTAGAATTCGACTCCGGAATGGTATTATCTAGACTTAATCAACTCAAGTATATCAATAATGGCTCAATAAATCAAACTCATAGCCTAATTACTAATTTCTAAGCATTCTTCCTAAAATTCCAAAATTTGACTCCGGGCCCACATGGTCCAAACCCGAGGCTCGGACCAAAATACGGCTACCCATAACCCCACGAGTTCAAATATATGATTTGTTTTAAGATCCGACCCCAAATTGAGGTTGAATCACCCAAAATTCCCAAAAAACTTAACTCTACCCAAAACCCCAATTTCTATCTTAATTTCCATGTTTTTAGGCCTAGATTCTAGTGATTATGAAAGGAAAGTGAAAGAAATAGAAGTTGAAATCACTTGCCCAAGGGTTTATTGAAGGATTCTAGCTTGGGGGTCGACAATGGAGGTTGGAGGAGGAGAAGAAGGCTGAAAATAGCAAAGTCCCGTATGAAATATTCTGTTTTGAACTCATTTAATAACTGGGCGAAATATCTCTATGCGATCGCGGAAGCATGGATGCGATCGCATAGAGACCAGGGCTGGGTGCACTGCGATCGCGGAGTGGCTATTGCGATCGCACAGGTATACAGCCTCTCCCTTATGCGATCGCACAAAGGAAACAGTGACCGCACAGAGTAGTTTCCTCCAGCTCCCCTTACCCACCTAATACACTATGCAATCGCGGAGTATGCTATGCGATCGCGGAGTATGCTATGCGATCGCATAGTGTAACAGACTACTCCCCAGGCATGAAGCTATGCGATCGCGGATCAGTCAATTCGATCGCATAGAGTAAAGGGACTAACACCAGCAAAATGCAATTACACCAGATTTTTGACTCTTTACCCACCCCGTTAGCTACCCGAAATTCACCCGAGCCCTCGGGGCTCAAAACCAAAAACACTCACGACTCCCAAACCATCCTACGGACTTATTCAAGCTTTTAAATCATCAAAATATCATCAATTACATCAAATTTTACCTCAAAACTTCTTAGAATTTTTCTTAAAACTTCATAAAGCTTAACTTTTCCAATTTTGATCCGAATCACGTCATTTCAAGTCCGTTTTACACCAAACTTCACATATCAGTCAAATAACACATAATAAACCTGTTCCGGGCTCCGGAACCATAATACGGGCCCGGTAACACGGTTTTCACATAATTATTCATTTTCAAAAATCTTTATTATTTTCTGAAAATAATTTTCTTTAAAAATTCATTTCTCGTGCTTGGGACCTCGGAATTCAATTCCGGGCATACGCCCAAGTCCCATATTTTCCTACGGACCCTCCGGGACCGTCAAATCACGGGTCCGGATCCGTTTACCAAAAATGTTGACCAAAGTCAACTTCATTCAATTATTTATTATAAAAATTCTATTTTTTTCATATTTTCACATAGAAGCTTCCCGACTACACGCTCGGGCTGCGCACACATATCGAGGTGAAACTAATAGAGGCTTCCGGAGCCTCGAAACGCAGATTTGATTAATTAACATGGGATGACCTTTTGGGTCATCACACTCCAGCAAAGACAAACAGCTAGCGCTACAGGATACATGCATAACTTTCATGCAAGGAATGAAAATGCAACGTAGAAGAGAAGCGGAAGAAGAAAAACCACGAGCATTCGACTTGGAGTTATTGGCTAGATATTTTTGCAACAAAATATTAAGTTGTAATCACAATTAGCATAAATAATTGGGATGTAGGACAATAAACAAGGATGACATTTTTATTGATTAAAAATAGTCTTCGAAATTCAGCCATGTCAAACATATTGCCTAAATTAGTGTGCACAATGTTGTTGTAGTGACAATCAACTCATAGAACCTCATATTTTCTAGTGCTTCTCAAATATTCTTCTTCAACATTTTTTATTCAAGACGTTCTAGTCCTTCTAAAACACTCATTTTCAACCTTTCTTGAATATCGAAGTTTGAAAATTTTTGTAGTACTAAACCTGTATTTTAAGGATACCCAAAACCACATACCGCAAAACGAACATAACAAAAAACAAAAATTTACATAAATAAAACAAAGTAATATGCACATGAGAACAAAATTAAGCAATAACACGTAAAAAATAAAATATACATAATAAATCAAAGATCCAAATGAAGAAATGAAAGCAAAAGTTTAACCTTTTAAGTACATGCTCCACAAACAACATGGGTGTTCTTGAGCTAAAACTGTACGTTTAAACTGTATGTTCAAGTCTGTTTCGTTCAGCAGATGCTATAGAGTAACATGTAAAAGATTCACAAGAAAGCTTTTTGAATAATTTCATCATAAACTATATTGTAGGTAGAATGATCGTCATCACTATCTGGGTTTGGAGGCCGAATTAATATTTTGAGACAGTTAGCAGCTTTTTCTCTCGACAATGCAACATAAAGTTGTCCATGTGAAAATACTGGTTCTCGTAAATATATACCAACAAAATCTAATGTTTGACCTTGTGCTTTATTTATAGTCATAACAAAACACAGTCTTACTAGAAATTATGTTCTTTTAAACTGCACGGGTGATTTTTCATCTTCTGATGACAGTAATGACATTCTCGGAATGAACACATGTGTATTTTTAAAGTCACCGCTTGCAATTTTTGCACTTATAACATGTGTTTTAAAATCACAACATGTTATCTTGTTCCATTGCATAAACCTTCACGAGGATTCAAATTTCGTAATAATATAATTGGACAATTTTCTTTCAAAGTTAACCTGTAAGGAGGTAAACCAACAAGATTTAAAGAATGCAAAAAATCTTCATACTGACTTTGATCATTCGATTCACATGTTTCATCAATTGCAACAAATGTTTTAGCCTCTTTTGGAAATTTTCTTATAAGCATATATTTATTTCATTTACAAAATTATTTTTCGTCGTCAAATAACACGGGAAGTCACAGAAGATGCATCACAGAAGAAATCATCCATATTAGGAAATGTTGTTTCAAATAATGCATTCAAAGAATCCTGTTCAGTAGTATAAGGGACAATAAATGAATTTGAAATTATAATTTTGTTTTCAGAAGTAAGAGGTTCTTTTCCATTTCCTATTCTCATCAAATATTCACAAAAGGCCGGATCAGGTTTTGCACGCATATTTTCTGACAGTTGTAATTTTTCAAGTCGAGGCCAAATGTAAGAATATAATAAACTCTCATGAATAAAATATTCTTTTTCCCGTTTTGAACTACTGGTAGAGTTTGTCTAAAATCACCACCAAAGACAACAACTTTACCACCAAAAAGCATATTAGTATTCAAGAGATCTTTTAAAAGTAGATCAAAAGTTTCAATCATTTTCTTTTTTGCCATTGATACTTCATCCCATAAAATTAATTTTGCATCTCGAATCAAACAGGCAAGTGAAATTTGTTTGCTAATATTGCAACTAAAGTTTTCACTAATGTCAATGGAAATTTTAAAACAGGAATGAGTCGTACGACCACCTGGAAGAATCGAAGCCGCAACTCCAGAGGTTGTTGTTGCTAGAGAAATAAATCCTTTAGATCGCACAGTAGCTAATAAGGCACGATACAAAAAAGTTTTACCTGTTCCTCCAGAACCGTCAACAAAAAAAGCTCCTGCTCTGTTCGAAGATATTCTGGCTATAATCACATTGTATGCCATCTGTTGTTCAAGGTTTAATTTTTGCTATAGTAATAGTTCTTCTTCAGTAACGATTATGTTTCTTTCAAAGAATATTTCTCTTGCTTCTTTGGCAGCCTTTGAAGGCTTGAAAATTTCAGGGATACGTTTATACTCATTAATGTTATGTCCCATTGAATGTAAGATGTCATTGAGACAGTCTACAACTTTATATCGAACACTTTTTGTTCCGATGTCTGGTAAAATTTTGAAGTCCTCGGATATAGAGTCCTAGAATTTCTCCCATAACTCTCTTGGATTAGCAGGATCACAATATACCAACAACGTAGCAAACAAGCGTCTCAAGCTACATGGCATTTGATAACTCTCAGCTTCTACCATACATTCAGCTAAGTTATTGTCACAATGAAGTAGTCCTCTTTTTTGAGCCGATTCTCTGAATGTATCGCAACGTACTTCATTACGGTTAGTAGGTCTTCATATGATTTTGGTCCTCTTATATTCATTAATAATAATCTCAGATAATATTTTTCACCTTCTGTTGGATGAGATGTTACAACACGTCCAATGACATTACCCTTTGTTCAACAGGTCCACATTTTATATTGCACTGACCATACAAAATATTGTGGAAATTCTTTATACAGTAGATTGAGCTTTATTGCATCTTTATTTGTTTTGTTCATAGCAAAAAATTATGTTAACATTGTTTTTCTAATCAAAGGATTATTGATAATTGAGTTTATACTCAACGCACTCCTAAAAAAAAAAAATTGTTGTCCTTCAAGATGTAACTGAAGATGATAAACAACTGGTATCATTTCATTAATAGGGAAACCAAATAAACGCCATGTAGCCTCAGGTGGTGATACCCATCGAGCAGATTGATATTATTTTATTTCATCTACTTCAACATTTGCATCATTGTCATGTATGTGAAATGCGATTTTATCATGTCCTTTGCACATATATTTATAAATATATTTAACAGCTTTAATATTTGAACAAATTTCAACATTTATGTGACAATTGAATTTTTCAAGTAAGAATGGATTATAAGGGACAACCCATGAGTTATCGAAATAGTGATCTTTGACTTTTACAAGTCCCGTATTTCGTCTTCTATAAATTGGGTAAGATTTTTCCTTTTGATGTTTGATCAGCAAAGCTTTTTGGATATTTGAATTTGCAACAACCTTTTTTCTTTTGCATACATGAATTTGTAGGATTTAACTTACTACAAGGTCCATGCATCATATGTTGGAGAACAAGTTTGTATAAGGTTTCTTCAGCTTTACAATCAGGTAACTCAGCACGAACAATATTGTCATAAGATTATGGAGTAAGTAGTTTGTACTCATTGGTAAGTATAACAAGAAAATGAGCATGTGGTAAACCACGTTTTTTAAATTCTATAGTATACATAAAAGCTGCAACTTTTTCAAAGATATTTCTTTTTAGTATATCTGTTTTTAGTTCTTCTATCTTTGCTCTAAAAACTCGACTAATTAAATCAGGTTATGTTTACACTCAGTTGCTTAAACTAATAATAGTCGGTGGATATATAATATATACATAATTTATGTATTATATGTGTATAATTATATGTTTGATATATAATATATGTATATGGCTAGAAAAAGTAAACAATAAATATGACCGGTTATTTGTGTAAAGATCCCTATATTATAAATTTGAGCTATTGTTCTAAAATATTATAAATTTTGCGTCTACATCTGTCATTATTATCATAAGTATGTGTTGTGATCTACATCTTGCGGCGATACTATTATAAATTTTCTTTAGGAACTACATATTGTGGTCTACATTTTCGAATATTATTGTAAATTTTCTTTGGCAATTACGATACTGCTATAAAAAATTTCAGGAACCATTTTTCGAAGTATAATTAAATAATTGTGATATTAATGTCTTGGTCTATTTAACTTAACTACCAAAAAGGAAAATATTAATTTCGAACAAAAATAGTGGTGTATGCACAAAATGAAAGCGTGAGATTTACAAATATAATTCACCATTAGAATGCATATATTTTAGTTTGAGAAATTACATTAATAAAAAAAATGAAATTTTTTTTCGATTGTACACATGATTGATTCCCGGTAGTACTCGACAAAATGACAGAGTTAACTAGCTTTATTACTTTTACTTATCTTAAATTTGGTGAGGTCAATAAAATATTGGTCAAACTAAGGTACATAATTTTTGGTAGATAGTTATAATATTTTCACTTTTTCTTTTATTATTCCTTAAATATGCGCCAATAAGAAGAAGTTGAAACTTGCAAATTGTCTTGTATTTTAAATAACTTTTGAGTATTTTTTATTTATTCTTTCTTTCATTCATCATGGACCGAAGGAAAATTAAAGGAGAAAGTAACAACTCTTATACATGCATTTTTGGGCACGTAATAGTTCTTATGCAATCATCTTTTTCCCCTAGGCGTTTCTCTTTTCTACTTATATTGTGAAGTAGTAATTTTGATATAAATTTATGGCAAACTTTAAAATTAGTTGAATGTTAAGTTGCAAGTTAGTGTTTATTTATTTCAAAAATCATGCATGTATTATTTCGAACCCTATTATTTATATAATAAAAATAATATAACTTACCTTTTAAGTTCATACAGTAATTTATGTAGTATATAAAAAAATTGGATTTAACTTGTTGACTCTCGGAACTTTTCATTGTTTTAAGTGTAGTGCCTTTAGAATTTTGAGCCAGAAAAAATAATTCAGTTATAATTGTATTTTTCTTTTAAACTTTATTTTGTATCTTAAAATTTTTAAATTAATTATCACGTACAAGGTACTGAAGCAACTGATGTATTCTTGAACATTATGGTATTATCATTTCGCAATATAGTTGGCATGTATAACAAAGTTATAATTTTATTTCATAAGTTGTGAATTTACTCTCTGTGCAATAATTTGTATTTGATGTAATTAAAATAAAGACCATTTAAAAAGCTAATCACATAGAAATCTCCAAACCAAAAAAAGGTTTTTAAAATTTTATGCAAGATCTCAACATAAAATTTCAATTTAAGTACTTGTACGTAGTCTCTACATTTTTAAATATAGTGGATTAATTTATATATACTGAACTTAAACTAAATCAAACAGTCCCTCAAATTAAATAATTACGATATAAATAATATTACACTCAATAGTAACTAAAGTAGTTTCGCTACGTGGATATCAAATAGACATTAAAGTACAAATTAATGAGAATTTGAATGGACCTCACGTTATTAAATGTTGTGTCTGACATATTTTCATATCTCATTTCGTGACTCTCTCTTTCTCTTCACTCCATCGCGACACCTCTTTTTTAGGGTTTCTTCTCTCTTTGAGCTAAGGTTTGACGCTATGCTTAAAGCAAATTTTGTTCTTTTAAATTTGTTGTGTATCCAAGTTTAACTGCTGTGCATGTTTGCTTATTCCCCCCCCCCCCCATATGTGCAATTTGAAGCACTGATATGGAATGACTATTGTGGTTTACAGATAACTTGAATCCTTATGCGAACTTGAATTAATGTAGGGTTTAGGGTTATAAACCATAGTGTTCATAAATTGCATAGTTTGAACGCTTTTTATAATCTTGTGTTGCAAAAGTAGTTTGTTTTTCCCAATAAATATTTGGACTTTGTTAAATTTATTTATTAATTATTTTGAACCTTTGAATGTTAGGCAGAAGAGTGTAAATTAATTTGAAAAAATAAATTATTTTTAAGTATCTCAATTTGTATTTTTGCTCTTTGTGTAGATGGAACTTGAACATCGAATTGAACTTGCTAATATAGGTAACCGTCTCTTTACTATCTCCGGCAGCGGAACTGCGACTCCGGCAAAATAGTCATCAGAAGGAATGTTTTTTGAGAGTAGGGTTACGGTTTCCGCTGTAATATGAATGAAACTAGTTTTTCACCCTATAAAAGATTTATTTCCATCTCTCTGTAATTTGTGCTGCTGCTTCAAGTTTGCCCACAGGCTTAATTGGTACAAATCATCCGAAGTTTTGTCCTCTCTTGAGTTTTCTTATTTTCTTCTCTTGAATTTTGTTATTTTATTTATGTGAGTTGCATTTATAGTTGTCTGGTGACTTATGTTTTCTCTATTTTCGCCTTAAACTTTTCACATTTTTGTGCAAATCCTTTGCGTTTTCTACTGTTAATTTCTCAATTTCTGGAATCGCTGTTGGATTATCTATCAGTGTCTATTTTGATTTTTGAGGTGCAGGTTAAAAATGGGTGATTTTGGGAAGATGATCTATATCTATGTGCTTATTTTTTTTATTTGTATATCCAAATGCCAAAAAATGTGAAGTTAGATTCCTTATCTTCCCTAACCGTATCACCCTCCAAAGTTTTTCAAAATTTGAACCAAAAAAGAAAGAGATTATTTTTATTGACATACTATATATCTTTCAAGATTACATTAAGCTACATTACTTATGTGATAGAGTTGCAATAGAAAAGCGATTAAAGTTTGAATGAAGTAAAGTTTATCATTTTGGTGTTTTCGTGACTTGGTGTGCTACTGTTGTACTTGAGTAAATTTTTCTAAACTTAAACCGTATAGATAGCAGTAGTAGTGGTTCCTAAAAGGTGTCATTGGGTGTGCATGACAGTGTCTCTGTTGACAACTGTAGTCATCTCCAGGAGATGAACTGTAAATGTGGTCACTTCCACGAGACCAACTATAAATGTGGTCACTGACTAACTTGACTACCGAGATTGATACCAGTGTCGAGGCAATGAATGTGCCAGTTTACTTACAAAGCTGAAAGATTTTCTCAATGAAAGAAACAACCTAGATTCTACAATTGCCCCTATTTGGATTAAGACCAGGTCGTAAACCAAGAGGAAAGAAGAAAGAAATTCAATTAATGATAAATGCTCTATTCCTTAGTGATAAATGCTCCCTCCATCCTACTTTATATGATGATACTTGATTACATAAGAAGTTTAAGTTGTTAATCTGATGTATTATATTAGTGATAGTGGAGAGAATTATTAACGTAACAGTGGAAAAGTTAGTTAGATATAGATAATGTCACGTCAATGTTCCAAATCTGAATAGTTTAACAATTTGAATTCCTAAAAGTAGTGAAAGTTGTTGTAGTAGTGGAATAGTGCCAAACACTTTAAATCCTAAAACGGAAAGAATGTCATATACTACGGAGAACAAATACATAAGGGTTCGTCATACGGACATATGCTACATGAAATAAGTGGAATACAGTGCCTTACCAGTTCCTATAAGGAGGATGGTTAAATCGGCAATTTGATCCAAACCTACAGAGACCAGTCCTGATGTAGTAGGAACAATCTGGTTCACCTTCACGGACAGGATAATGTCCCGATTCAATTGATTCCCTTGATCTCAAGTTCATTTGCCACAGAGTGTCTGAAAAACCAAGTGGATGTGCAATAACACTACTTCATCTTAAGTAATATTAGTATTGATACCAGTTCCACCAGTTCCATAAAGCTCTTCTCTAAGTTCTGGACCTTGTTAACTCATTTTACCAGCATTTGATTTTGAAAAACAAAACAACTTAATAAGGTGCATTTCTTTTCTTGTATAATATTCATCTAACAATAAATGTACAAGAAAGTTAGAACATCTTATATCTGTGTGTTATTATATAGACGTGCGCAGGGACAATACATAGTATAAAATATCTTTCAATTTGAAACCAACGGGTTCAACCTGCCAGATGATCCGTCTCCATTTTCAGATATATGAATCTGTATTTTTTTCTTCAATTAGATGTGCTCTTTTTTTAGGGAAAAAAAATTGTTTTACACTTTATCATTACTAGCAACTAATGTAGCTAGCACAGATCAATTTTCTAATAAGATTCTCTTTTTTGCACCCTTACTTCTCTTTTATGAATTTAATACACTTTATCAACGCCGTTGTCTATGACTACATGTTAGTAATTTACATTAGTGTATAAAGATACACGTAATAGATTTGTTGACACACCAGATACCACTTGCAGCTGCAGGTGGTGAAAATTTTCAAACTGGCATTCAGGGGATGGTTCCCCACTTCTTGTCATTCCTGTCAACCTAGAGCAGTGTACTCTTACTTCACGAACACAAAAACGTTATTTGATAATTTTTATACTAAGATGTTATTTAGCTTCTTACCTCCTCAGGTGACAGGATCACATAATGACACTGATGACATTAATTTTTGAGAGTTGTATGTGTCCTCTCTGTCTGTTATTACCGCACAAGCTTAATTGGTACAAATCATCCGAACCTTTGTCCTCTCTTGAGTTTCTTATTTTGTTCTCTTGAATTTTGTTATTTTATTTATGTGAGTTGCATTTATAGTTCTTAGGTGACTTATGTTTTCTCTATTCTTAATTTCTCAATTTCTGAAATCGCTGTTGGATTACCTGTCAGTGTCTATTTTGATTTTTGGGGTGCAGGTTAAAAATGGGTGAATTTGGGAAGATGATTTATATCTATGTGCTTATTTTTTTATATGTATATCCAAATGCTAAAAAAGGTGAAGTTAGATTCCTTCTCTTCCCTCCGATCAATATATTTACAAGGAAGTATAGTGCCAGCTAAAGAAATCCTAGTAAAGTGTTGGTAATGTCTATCTGGAGTGGTGGTTTTCACAATAACTAAAAATAAAGAAAAACATAGAGGAAGAAAGCGATGGATATTGCCTGCAGAATAGTGAAAGAGATAAATTGCCGGAGAATCACTACTTTTGATATATGTGTACTGCTAGTAGTGTGAATTTATTTTCCTTTAAGGGGTTGCTTAATTATAAAAGAAGATATGCCAAGAAAGACAATCCTGCTCACGTAGTTGTCTTTATTTTTCCTTGTTATTCCTTCAAAACTAAGAAGGGGAGCCTTGAAGCACGGTAAAATTGCCTACGTGTGACATATAGGCTAAGCGCTTGAATGGATTAGCCATTGATGTTTGTGTGAGGATAGGCTGCCCACATCACACCCCTTCCCCGAGGCTTGCATGAAAACTGGGTACTTGGTGCACTGAGCAGCCCTTTATTCCTTCAAAACTAAGTTTTTCCTATTTTTCCTTCTTTTCTTGATATACTCTTTGACCATCTGAGAATTGTTACCTTTTTGCATCTAACATGCAAGAGGAAAACCACCTGCAAGATACTGTCGGCAACTCCTCTCAAAGGGGGCGACTTGTTAGTATGGAAATGAAAGTAAAGGAATTGAAAGAATGCATAGGCTGGAATCATTCTTATGCGGTCCACTTTTCCTTCATATTCCCTTAAACCAGTCAGACATGTGTCTTTTTTCCATTTTCTCTTTCTTATCTGAGACATAATTGTTTAGTCTTCACCTTCTTGGAAATAAAATTGCCAAAAGGTCTCTCCATCTTTCTGATTGTATTTTTGTTTGGTTTGTTATACTGCCCTAACACATTTTGTTTCGTTCATGCTTATTATTCTTGCTTACTCTAGCTTGATACTGCGGTCCTACTACATCAAAACCAAGAGCTCTCTCAAAAGCTAGAAGCTCAGAAGATTGAGATTGCGGTTCTTGAAGATAAATTTACTGAATTGAGGGATAAACAGAAGCCATATGATAACAGTCTAGCAGTTATTCAGAAATCATGGGAAGAGGTATTGTATTTGGTTTCAGCATTTTGATGCTTAAGCATGATTCTGTTATTTAGCGTAGATTTGTGCTCTCTATAGCTGTACTGTCAGTCTGATCCTCAAAGTACAGACAAATAGACATTTTTTACATGCATGGACATGTTTATCCGTGTCCTGTATAGTGCTGCGTGTTTCTGAATGGAACTTTTGACTTGCTTCTTCACTAGTTGGTTGGTGAGTTGGAAGTATGTTCCATCCGTTCAAAGGATTCATTAAGACATGGAAATGCAAGTAACCATCAGTCTAGTACAGAAGGTGAGAGATGCTCATTTATGCTAGTTTTTGTTCCTTGTTAACTCCCAAACTCTCTTCCCTCTCCTTCTAAAAAGGAACATAATGTGTTTTTCTGAAAAGGTTAGAAGGTTCTGATTCACTGAGGATAAGAGGATATGCTTGCTATCTAAGTTTGTCATAGAGAAGATTTTGATGTAACAGTCTATGCTGGCTTCTAACTATTTATAACTTATTTAGCTATGATAACTAACTCCTTTCATTAATGATTGTTGAATACTAATTTTAGCATCTAATTTTTGTTTTTTACTCGGTAGGAACAAGAAGCAAAGATATTAAACTCCGTAGTAGACCATTGGTAGTATTAATTAGGTAAATTTGTAGGCCATCGTATCCCTTTTCAATTAATTAGTGGCTCAACTTGAGATTATCAATGAATCTATAGTGCCGGGGATAAAATATTAAGCCTAACAGGAGGCAGCAAATCATTTATAAAATGGTACATCTTTCCTTGAACTCTAAATGTATAAATACCATGATTTCTTTTTGCTAATTCTTTGTCATAATTTACACCAAGTGATGTAAATGCAAACATATTATTGTATGTTCTGATATATGTTCGAAAATGTTTACATTCTTCAGTAGTCCCTAAATATAAATTTTGTAGTTCAGCAGGCATCTCATGTGAAACTAACTTGATCGAACCAATGTTACAGCAGAATCCAGGTGGTTCATATTCAAATTTTTTTTTGCACCACAAAAGTTACAATTAGGAACACTCCTCAAGGGAACATAATCAGATTGCAATTGACCTACGTATTTATAACTTTTTTTTATTGAGCTATAACCTGTATATTTAAGTATCGTTAGCATAAAATTACCAATTAGGTAATATACAACACTATCGTAATAAAAGATTGGTGCAAACCTTTTTTTACAACCACATTTGATTTCATACTATTGTTTTCATTAGATGCACGTGATGTTGTGCCTAACGCCAAAAAGTAATACATTAGGAATAAATAAAGATATGATGTAAAAGTCAACTTAGCATTCTTGATACTTGCCTACTTCAAAGGAGTGGAAGGGATACGTTATAATCTTTTGCTTGTCAAATGTAATTGAGTTTGTCTAAAATCACCACCAAAGATGTCAACTTACAACTTACTTGATTATGTTCTGCTCTAGTTTCATGCTATCATGGCTGTTAATTGAGACTAAATTCTCTAATCTTTGATTAGGTTGATCTTGGTGCATGATCTAGCACTAGGTCAGAGGGTTGATATGAAAGCTGTGAACGGTAAAAAAGTGGGCCATCTATTTGAAAATATTAGCAGCTTTATTCGCCAATGTATATTTTCTGTGCTTTCTGTGGGTCCTGTTCCTAGTCATATTGCTTTCATTATGGATGGAAACCGCAGATATTCTAAGAAACAGAACTTGCCAGATGGGGATGGACATAGGGCTGGATTTTCTGCTCTTATCAACATGCTAAAATATTGTTACGAGCTTGGTGTAAAATATATAACGGTTTATGCCTTCAGCATTGACAACTTCAGACGAAGGCCTGAAGAAGTTGAATACCTAATGAAACTGATGCAGGAAAAGATTGATGAATTAATTAAAGAGGAAAGCATTGCAAACCGCCTTGGGATTAGGATTTACTTTCAAGGAAACCTAAAACTTCTGAGCGCTCCTGTCAGGTCAGCAGCTGAGAGGGCTATGGTAAAGACAACAAGTCATTCAAAAGCTGTATTATCTGTTTGTGTTGCCTACACTTCAACAGATGAGATTGTGCATGCTGTTCAAGAATCTTGTGAAGAAAAATGGGATGAGATTAGAAAGCAAGATGCAAATAATGCTGGAGGCAATTTATTTGGACTCGAAAAAAATGGGAAGGACAAGGATGACCATCTTATTGGTGTAACTAATATTGATAGACATATGTACATGGCAGTTGTTCCTGATCCAGACATTATAATACGGACTTCTGGAGAATATCGGTTAAGCAACTTTCTTTTGTGGCAGAGTGCAAATTGTCTTCTTTATTCTCCCACTGCACTATGGCCTGAGATAGGTTTGAGGCATTTGTTTTGGGTAGTTTTAGACTTCCAGAGAAACTACTTGTATTTGAAGGAGAAAAAGAAGCAGGCATGAAGTAGAAGTAAAAGCTCTTTAGTAACTTTTCATTGTGCTGTGATTTTGTGTTGCATCTCTGTTTGTTTAATGCAGTTCTAGTCTACTAAATATGTAAGCATGGATTAAGATTGCTCTTTATTGCTCTTTCTCTTAAGATATAGTCAGTAACTTGTCATTTAGTGGTAGAAAAATCAAATACAATATGTAGTAAAAGGCTGAAAGTTATACGGAATATACCTTGATAGCAAGCAGATTGTAGTTTGGGCACTGAGCTCTGGGCTTGGAAATTGTTGTATCAATGAGAAGTTAATTATCACGAATCAAATGTTTTACCCTTGTAGGATTGAATTCTTAGGGACCATCGAAGTGTTCCCATCTCAGATTAGTGGTTTCAGCTAAGTTTGATTAGAGCTTCATTCAAAGTAATTTTTTGGTATCCTCTATATATGCAGCTTCCTGTTTGCCTCATAGCCGAAGAAATCAGGGGTTGGGCCGTCAGCACTGTGTCATTTAACAAAGCCAATAAACGGCAGTTGAGATGAATTTTTGAAGCCACAGATAGATTTCATCTCCTCTAACTACTCCAATGCTCCGCTTTGATGCAGAAATTGTCAAGAACAAGAAAAGTGATTTCCGAGGAACAACCTTTCATGCTTTTGATGCTGAAGTTATACATTTTCTTTGGAAAAGAAAGAGTGAGTGGAAAAAGTGAGGAAAATGTTAACAATATTTAGTAAGTCAATAAAGGTGAGAAAAAGAAGAAGAGAAATTCCCAATTAAATACTGGTAGGCTTCATCACTCTCACTCTCTCAGTCTACGTATGTTACCTTATTATCTATCTTTTCCTTGCCTTGCATGGTGCAAAATATCAGGTTGAAGCATATAGGTGAAGTTAGAGTTTGTCAACAACTGATGATCCCCTTGACAAGTTTGAGCAGATTGGGAAAGATCTTTATAGAGAACTCGTTACCCTATGCACTTCTAATTCTTGTTCCTATCAACTTTATACATAACTCATTATCTTAAGCACTTGTGAATCTCATCCTCTATCAACTTCCGGCGTCTAACTCTAACCTCAGACTTTGACATAGTCTGGAAGTGTTTCTAAATGACATTGTAAAATTGTGATCCTCTAGGTAGAACCATTGAGAATCATTGAAAGCGAAGGAGACATGGAAATTAATTGTGATTCTTGTTTCTATCTCAGGCAAGCTGTTCAGATAAATGATAATCGCTAAAGCCTAAAAGAAATGTTTGTTCAATTACATCACCGTTTTTAACTGCCTGATGGGATACCTAGGTTTTCTAATTTTCTTTTACATATATTATCGTTATCACTGTTTTATTGATTGAATTGTTTCTTTTATTTGTCAATTAAATAGGCGTTCTTGTAAATTTGTTGGTTACTAATGATTGGTGAATTTTGCAAAGATGATCACTTATGGCGTTTACAAATAGTATCTTATCTTTATGGTTGTCAAGTTAATCTCTTAGTTAGCAAAAGGTTACATATCAAGTGAGGAAAAAACCTATACATTTTGATCAAGCCATTTTTCAGTATCAACAATCATTTGCCATAAGTCATTAAAATTTCACGGGCATATCTATCCGCTTTTCTAGTGGTCTTTTGATATTTTGCTTGATATCGAGTCTTGGCACTATGTCCTACAGTTTTGACTTTTGAGACGACAATTTGCATCCTTTCTAGTTGATATGAATTGCCAGCTTTGCTTTTGTAAGAGATCAGTTAAACATAATGTGGTACATCTGCTTCTGAATTGCTCTTTTACTGTGTTTTTGAAGAAAGCTGTTACTCTGTTTCCGTGCAACTTATTGTAATAAATCAGAGTTAAGTAATAGAACTTGGACAGTTTTTCTTATTCATGCTTGAAACGAAAAACTAAATCTAAGATTCTCTTGCACCTAATGATGTGGCCCAAGGTCAATGAAGTGGGTGCGAACCTTGGAGACCAGGGTTCAAAGGTAAATCTTTGTTGGTGAAGGTAGCAGATATTTGATGGGATAGTCAAGGTATGCTTGCAGCTCGCTCAAACCAACATTTTAATAAAGAAAATCCTAAGTTTCTCTTTTGTTTCCTCATCCCAATTCCCATTCACTGTCTGGTACAACTTAGCCATATCTCTGGACAAGCTACTATTTGTTCTTTCCTTATCAAAATAACCCTTATGAAATGAAAACTGAAACTTAACATGATGTAAATTCGCAAGTAGTTAATCAGTCTGTCATCTTTGAAGAATCATGTCCGTGATAAACTTCTGCTCTTATTTTAGTCACTGCTTTCGTTTGCAAGAAGTTGACTTGCTGAATTAGATGAATCAGTCATATTTCTTGCTTTAACCTTTTTTTGCAACCACAGTTGATCTCATACTACTGTTTTCATTAGATGCACGTGATGTTGAGCCTAACACCAAAAAGTAATAAATTAGGAATAAATAAAGATATTATGTAAATGTCAACGTTGCATTTTTTATACTTGCCTACTTCAAAAGAGTGGAAGGGATACGTTATAATCTTTTGCTTGTCAAATGTAACTGGTAAAACATCAACGTGGCGCTCGTTGGCTAATAGGAGAAACACAACACACATTTAGTATCAAATTTTTTTTGATGAAGCATTTAGTATCAATTAATTGTACTCACATGCAAAAAGCCTGAAGGGACATTTCTACAAAAAATAAAATAACAAAGGATGTGTTCTGACCTATTTCTGCATCAAAGCGGAGCATTGGAGTAGTTAGAGGAGATGAAATCTATCTGTGGCTTCAAAAATTCATCTCAACTGCCGTTTATTGGCTTTGTTAAATAACACAGTGCTGACGACCCAACCCCTGATTTCTTCGGCTATGAGGCAAACAGGAAGCTGCATATATAGAGGATATCAAAAAATTACTTTGGATGAAGCTCTAATCAAACTTAGCTGAAACCACTAATCTGAGATGGGAACACTTCGATGGTCCCTAAGAATTCAAACCTACAAGGGTAAAATATTTGATTCGTGATAATTAACTTCTCATTGATACAATAATTTCCAAGCCCAGAGCTTAGTGCCCAAACTACAATCTGCTTGCTATCAAGGTGTATTCCGTATAGCTTTCAGCCTTTTACTACATATTGTATTTGATTTTTCTACCACTAAATGACAAGTTACTGACTATATCTTAAGAGAAAGAGCAGTCCTAATCCATGATTACATATTTAATAGAATAGAACTGCATTAAACAAATGGAGATGCAACACAAAATCACAACATAATAAAAAGTTGTTAAAGAACTTTTACTTTTACTTCATGCCTGCTTCTTTTTCTCCTTCAAATACAAGTAGTTTCTCTGGAAGTCTAAAACTACCCAAACCAAATGCCTCAAACCTATCTCAGGCCATAGTGCAGTGGGAGAATAATGAAAACAATTTGCACTCTGCCACAAAAGAAAGTTGCTTAACCGATATTCTCCAGAAGTCCGTATTATAATGTCTGGATCAGGAACAACTGCCATGTACATATGTCTGTCAATATTAGTTACACCAATAAGATGGCCATCCTTGTCCTTCCCATTTTTTCCGAGTCCAAATAAATTGCCTCCAGCATTATTTGCATCTTGCTTTCTAATCTCATCCCATTTTTCTTCACAAGATTCTTGAACAGCATACACAATCTCATTTGTTGAAGTGTAGGCCACACAAACAGATAATACATCTTTTGAATGATCTGCTGTCTTTACCATAGCCCTCTCAGCTGCTGACCTGACATGAGCGCTCAGAAGTTTTAGGTTTCCTTGAATGTAAATCCTAATCCCAAGGCGGTTTGCAATGCTCTCCTCTTTAATTAATTCATCAATCTTTTCCTGCATCAGTTTCATTAGGTATTCAACTTCTTCAGACCTTCGTATGAAGTTGTCAATGCTGAAGGCATAAACCGTTATATATTTTACACCAAGCTCGTAACAATATTTTAGCATGTTGATAAGAGCAGAAAATCCAGCCCTATGTCCATCTCCATCTGGCAGTTCTGTTTCTTAGAATATCTGCGGTTTTCATCCTTAATGAAAGCAATATGACTAGGAACAGGACCCACAGAAAGCACAAAAAATATACATTGGCGAATAAAGATGCTAATATTTTCAAATAGATGGCCCACTGTTTTACCGTTCACAGCTTCCATATCAACCCTCTGACCTAGTGCTAGATCATGCACCAAGATCAACCTAATCAAAGATTAGAGAATTTAGTCTCAACTAACAGCCATGATAGCATGAAACTAGAGCAGAACATAATCAAGTAAGTTGTAAGTTGACATCACAATAAATACTAAGTGAAATTAGCATAATGATCCAATTCCCCGTCATGCTTCAAGTTCTGCCTAACTATGTGAGCAAGCTAGAAGCTTCACTAGTGCCAGCATATCAGAATGTACATTAAAATGTATCTATAGTAATTATTCTTGTTTTTTCTTCTTCTTTTTTCTTTTTTGTGACAAGTGAGATCCAAGGGGTTACCCACTTAAGCCAGAAAAGATCCAAAGACAAAAACGGCTTTTCATTGAGACATACAACAACAACTACTACGCCTCAATCCCAACTAGTAGGTATTACCTATATGGATTTTTCTCTTCAATTGTGCCCTGTATATAGAAAATAAAGCAAACAAAATAGGGCACAACAGAAAAAAGACCCATCAAAATTAAGTAAAAATTGAATTTTTGAAAAGCACCAGTCTTGAAGTAACCCAATTGAAGTATAGTAGTTACCTTTGATATGCATTGACTGATCTTCACTAGCTGGGGCACCAAGGTAGCACAACAATCAAAAGATCCCGTAATTGCATAAGCATTTATAGAGAGAGGGAGAGAACTAGGTCGCGTTCAGATTTTGAAGTTTCTTAGGTGATGGGAGGAAGACGGGTTTAACGGCGGGTTGGACTTTTACTATTCGGGTTGATCTGGTGGTTTTAAATTGGGGATCCAAGTGGGTTGTTGTAATTTCCAACAGTTTCAATAAAATGTCCAAGAAGTTTAGTGTAAAATTATATAAATCATAAGTAGCCTCTCGGGCAAAAAAAAACATGAATAATAAACCGCCCCTCGGGCATAACATCACTCAGAATCAGTCCCTCAGCATGCCTCACAATCACTCATAATCAGCCTCTCGGGCAACCTCACAACCACTCATGCCTCCCAAGCACTCGTCACTCGGCACTCGGCATTCGCACTCAGTAGGTACTTGTGCTCACTGGGGGTGTACAGACTCCGGAGGGGCTCTTACAGCCCAAGCGCTATATCGTTGTGACGTGCAGCCCGACCCAATATCGATGCGACGTGTAGCCCGATCCATATATCTCGCTGCGGCGTGCAGCCCAACCCATATATATATATATATATATATATATATATGTATATATGCGCGCCACTCCAAAATAGTGATAGTGTGTGAAGTCCAGGGTTTCATACTGTGATGACCCAAAAGGTCATCCTAAGTAATTCCAGCTAAATCTGTGCTCTGAGACCTCGAAAGCCTCCGTTAATCTCACCTCGATATACGTGCGCAGTCCGGGCAGGTAGCCGGGAAACTTCCATGTGGAAATTTGATAAAAATGAGATTTTTGAATTGAATAATTGAATAAAGTTGACTTTGGGCAACATTTTTGGTAAACGGATCCGGACCCGTGATGTGACGGTCCCGGAGGGTCCGTAGGAAAATATGGGACTTGGGCGTATGCCCGGAATCGAATTCCGAGGCCCCAAGCCCGAGAAATGAATTTTTAAAGAAAATTGTTTTCTGAAAATATTATAGGAATGTGAAAGTGAATAATTATGTGAAAACCTTGTTACCGGGCCCGTGTTATGGTTCCGGAGCCCGGAACAGGTTTATTATATGTTGTTCGTCCTATCTGTGAGTTTTGGTGTAAAACGGGCTTGATTTGATTGGTTTCGGGTCCAAGTGAGGAAAATGGAGTTAATGAACTTGTGAGGTTTCTA
>ML291655.1:0-21096 GCA_005239495.1 Nicotiana undulata
ACGTAACTCCTATACAACAGTTACAGTTATCCTTTGTAACGCCTCATTAATGTAATAATTAGCTATTAATGAGCAATCATGACAGGAACCAAACATTATACTAGGAAACTCCTATATAAAGGGGAAGAAATGTAACCCATAAGGGCATCTGAATTCTCGAATACAATCGACTTTACTTTTTGCATACTACAATATTGTTTATTACTCAATTTTTCTTTATTTATCATATTACTTTCTTGATTATCAGTAACCTATGTTCATCCTAAATAGCTTTGGTCAAGGAATCTAATTCTTTGGTTAAACAAATTGGTTTCGTTACCGGGAATATGATAATCATAGTTTATTTTCCAATCGATATTCTTTAAACTATGTCGAATTCCAACAACAACAACAACAACAACAATGACGACAACAACCAGCAGGAAAATGGAACCCCAGTTCCAACTCCTCGAGGAACCCCACGTGGTTCANCACCACCAACACCATTAACACCGCCTCCAAATTATACAATAATCGCAGAAAATCCTCAGTCTGGGTTAATAAACTCAGCCAGGGGTGACACTCCAAATGAATCTCTTGAAGCAAGACCAGGTATGACTAATACATCTGAGTTAAAAAATTTATTGCTAACCATGCAGAAACAAATGAAAGAACAAAATGATCGCATCGAGCAAATCCCTGGAGTACCGCCGGTTATCAAAGGCATCAACGTTGATAGATATTCTCAACAGCCCTGGAAGCCAAGTGCAGCGCCCTTGCCTATACCCAAGAAGTTCAAAATGCCTGATGTTCCTAAATATGATGGAACAACTGACCCACGTGATCATGTGACTGCTTTCACTACTGGAGTAAAAGGCAATGATTTAACAAAACAAGAGATAAAATCAGTCTTTGTCAAGAAATTTGGGGAAACACTCACAAAAGGAGCCTTAACCTGGTATTCTCTTCTCCCTGAAAATTCTATTGATTCTTTTGCTGAGCTTGCAGATTCGTTTATAAAAGCACACTCTGGTGCACAAAAAGTTGAGAAAAGAATGGAAGACATATTCAAGATAAAGCAAGGAGACACGGAATTACTCCGTGAGTTTGTAGACAGGTTTCAACGAGAAAGAATGCAATTACCCAGGGTGCCTGATAATTGGGCAGCCATGGCATTTGCAAGCAACTTAAACGATAAAAGCTCAGAAGCCACGACACGGCTCAAGGAAAGTCTAAGAGAATTTCCAGCTACGACGTGGAACGATGTATACAACATGTATAGTACTAAACTCAGAATAGAAGAAGATATCATTGCTCGGACGAGGAGTATTCCAGATCCAGACGTCCAGAACCGGAGAAACTATCAGGTAAAAACAGGTACGATCCTTACTTAGGACCCTCGGGACGTGACACACGTCCCAAGTTCAAAAATACTAGACCGTCAGGAAGAGATATAGGCTCATCCTCGTCTAGATCCAGGAAAGATCGAGATGAACGGTCCAGAGGTAATACCCGAATTGGGGACCATAACTTTAACGTAAGCACTACTGAACTTGTCTCAATACTAAGAAATATGGGAGACAAAGTTAAATGGCCCAAAGAGATGCGGTCGAATCCAAATAGGAGAAATCCATATAAGTGGTGTGAATTCCATAATGATCATAGACACAGAACCACAGATTGTAGATTTTTACAAGGTGAAATAGAACATTTATTAAAACAGGGCTATTTAATGGAGTTGTTTAGTGATAAAGGTAAACAGGCATACATGAAGAACAGGAAGGAGCCTCCAAAGCCTCCCTCTCCGAAGCGAACTGTTAACGTGATACATGGAGGAGAGGAAGTAAATGGAATAGTTTATCAATTAGCGTCAACGATCACAAATACCCATGGAAAGCGGGTCCGAGAAGATCAAATGAAGACAAAATAACCTTTGATGATGCAGACTTTGGTGGACTGATGCTTCCTCATAATGATGCATTGGTAATATCTTTACTTATTTATGACACTAACGTTAAAAGAGTATTGATTGATCCAGGCAGTTAAGGCAATATAATTTTGATAAAAGTCGTGGAAGAAATGCTAGTGGAAAATCAAATGATCCCAAAGGCACGAGCCATATCTGGGTTCGATAATTCTACAGTGATAACCAAAGGAGAGATTGAACTTAATACTTACGCTGAAAGAGTGGTCAAAAACACAAAATTTCAAGTCATTCATACAGAGATGGCTTACAATGTCATTTTGGGAAGACCGTGGATTCATGATATGAAAGCGGTCCCATCCACCTTACACCAGGTAATAAAATTCCCATCAGAATGGAGAGTGAGACAAATTAGAGGTGACCAACAAACTTCCAGAAATATAAACTCGATAGCACTTCACAACAAAAAAGATACGGGATATGTTGAAGTCTTCCAAACGGAGGCCAATGGCCAAACAGGTATGGAAAAATCTTTGATCAATCATGTACAAAGGAAATGAATATTCAAACAGGTACGCGAGAAGACACCATCGAGACAAATCCTATTATCATCGAAAATATGCTGGATCACGCAGACATAGATTCTAGACCAGATTTCATTCGTAAACCAGAAGAAGACGAACATATCAAAACAACCGCGGAAGAACTCGAGGCTGTTCTGTTGTCTGAACAAAAGCCCAAGAAAAAGTTGTATGTTGGCACGAGATTGCTGGAGAGGTTAACCCCCGAGCAAAAAGGTATGTTAATCGATTATTTAAAATCTAACGCGGATTGTTTTGCATGGTCCCATTCAGATATGACAAGTATTCCACCAAAAGTGATGACTTATAAACTGAATGAAGATCTATCATTCGTACCTTTTAAACAAAAGAAAAGAAAGCAAGTAACGTTCAAGAATCAAGTGATTGACGATGAAGTCCAAAATCTCTTGAACATACGTTCCATACGAGAGGTTAAGTACCCTAACTGGCTAGCTAACACAATGGTGGTACCTAAAAAGAACGGCAAATGGAGGGTGTGTGTAGATTATACTGATTTAAATAAATCATGCCCCAAAGATTCATTTCCTTTGCCACATATAAGATGATTGATGCTACCGCAGGTCACGAATTATTAAGTTTTCTAGACGCATACTCTGGTTATAATCAGATTAAAATGGATCCCTCAGACGAGGAAAAAACCTCCTTCATTACTAATAGGGGGACTTACTGTTATAAAGTCATGCCTTTTGACTTAAAGAATGCAGGAGCCACTTACCAAAGGTTAGTGACTAAAATGTTCCAAGAACATTTAGGAAAGACAATGGAAGTCTATATTGATGATATGCTTGTAAAGTCAACACAAGCGGAAGATCATCTCCAGCATCTCTCTACTACTTTTGATATCTTACGCAAGTATAATATGAATCTCAATCCGGAAAAATGTGCTTTCGGAGTGCAATCAGGTAAGTTTTTGGGATTCTTTGTATCTAACAGAGGAATAGAGGTAAATCCAGCTCAAATAAAAGCTATAGAGGAAATACCTGATATTTTAACAAATAAAAAAGAGGTTCAAAGATTGACAGGGAGAATAGCCGCCTTAGGAAAATTTATTTCTAGGTCTTCCGAAAAAAGCTTTAAATTCTATTCAGTTCTTAAAAAAACAAAATCAGTTCGAATGGACTGAAGAATGTCAACAGGCCCTCAGAGATTTGAAGATGTATTTATCAAAGCCACCACTGCTCTCAAAGCCAAAAGAAGGGGAAAGATTGTACATCTACCTGGCTATTTCAGAAATTGCTGTAAATGCAGTACTGGTAAGAGAAGAGAAAGGTAAGCAATCACCTATCTACTGCATAAGTAAAACTTTATTAGATGTTGAAACTAGATACCCACATCTAGAAAAATTAGCCTTAGCTTTAATAATGGCATCAAGAAAATTACGTCCTTATTTTCAATGTCATTCAATCACTGTCGTGACTTCTTATCCTTTAAGAAATATTTTGCATAAGCAAGAATTGTCAGGAAGATTAGCCAAATGGGCCATAGAATTAAGTGAACATGATATAACATATTAGCCTAGAATAGCAATCAAATCACAAATATTAGCTGATATTGTGGCTGACTTTAGCAACAGTATTACCCCTGAGGTAGAAAAAGAGTTACAACTCTTTAACGGAGTCAATCCAGGTCAGTGGACCCTATTTACAGATGGCTCTTCTAACATAAAAGGGGCCGGATTAGGCATCGTCTTAATATCACCTACATGTGAAAAGACACGGCAAGCTATTAAATGTTACCCTATAACTAACAATGAAGCAGAGTACGAGGCTGTTATTGCAGGTTTAGAACTGGCACGGGAGTTGTCAATCGAGCAAATCATAATCAACAGTGATTCCTAATTGGTGGTAAATCAGATGTAGAGAACTTCATATCTAAACGTGACAAGTGTCAGAGGTTCGCCAACAATATGCATAGACCAGCAGAACTGTTGCACTCAGTCATATCACCATGGCCCTTCATAAAATGGGGAATAGATATAGTGGGACCTCTTCCCCCAGCTAAAGGACAGGTACGATTTCTACTCGTACTTACTGATTACTTCACAAAATGGGTGGAAGCAGAAGCGTTCAAACAAGTGTGGGAAAAGGAGGTCAAAAGCTTCTTATGGCGAAACATAATATGTCGTTTTGGGATTCCGAAAGAGATCGAGTGTGATAATGGCCCACAATTTATAGGCTCTCAAATCACAGAATTCTTGGAGAGTTGGCAAATTAAACGGATTGCCTCAATGCCATATCATCCCGTAGCTAATGGACAAGCTGAGTCTACGAATAAAATCATCGTCAACAATATAAAGAAGCGGTTAGATAAAGCCAAAGGGAATTGGCCCGACGAATTACTGGCAGTATTATGGGCATACAAGACTACATCAAAAACAACCACGGGAGAGATTCCCTTCGCACTTGTTTATGGCTCAGAGGCATTAATACTCGTGGAAATCGGCGAGCCGAGCTTAAGGGTTATAACAGCTACGGAACCAGCACATGATGCCGAACTCCAGATCAATCTGGACTTGCTCGAATCACGAAGGAAAGCAACTTTAATACGGATGGCAGCTCAAAAGCAAATCATAGAGTGATGTTACAATCGCAAAGCTCATCTTAGATATTTTAAGATTGGGGACTTCGTACTTAAAAAGGTTTTCCAATCAACAAAAGAGGCAGGTGTTGGCAAGCTGAATCCAAATTGGGAAGGACCTTATAAAGTCTGAGGCATAGCTGGGAAAGGCGCATACGATTTGGAAGCCATGGACGACAGAATTCTACCAACGAGTTGGAACGTCATCCACTTGAACAAGTACTACTTCTAAGGAAAAGAAGTACCCCCATGTCAGGTATCGCATGTTCGATTTTATTTTATTTAAATTTTACTAACTTTTTTAGATGATAGGCAAAAAGCTAGCCCATCACCAGATGATGATATTAGACCTGCAAAGACGCGAGGAAATAACACAATTCCCGGTCTAGGGTTACACTTTCTGATGGACGTTTTAAAGGGTTAAGCAGTCATCATCTAAAAAAGTATATACCTTCGAGTCCCGTACGTTTTCCTTTTTCAGGTAAAGGGCCATAAAGAAGGAATAATCAAGTGCTCGAGATCTCATTCTTCAAAGCTCAAACACTTGGGGGACTATATAATATGGAAGGCCAAGATGAAGCAAAAAAGACTACTGAAAGTCAAAAGCTCGAGCCTAAAGAACCATTTACCCAGCAAGTCAAGTGGTACGAGCAAAATTAAAAGAACTGAAGACTCCAGCACAAGAATTACAAAGCCTAAACTTTAAGAAAACCTTCGAACCATGTTCAGGTTAAAAGGCAAAGTATTATCTACGAGGAAGAAATGTACGTCTTTACATTTATACAAAAACTGTTGTAACAAAAACAGTTAAGGGTAAAAGATCATCATCATTGTACTTATTCAAAAACTGTTACGGAAAAAAAAAACAGTTACGAAACCTTTGTACTCATATAGGAAACTGTTATCAAATAAAACAGTTACGGATGAAAGATCAAAATCCTTGTATTTATTCAGAAAACTGTTATCAAATAAAACAGTTACGAATTACAAAGCATTTCCCTCGTATTTATTACAAAACTGTTGCAAATAAAAACAGTTGCGGGTAAAAACCCCAATACTTACAAAAACTGTTACTAATGAAAAACAGTTATTTCCTTGTATTAACTCGAAAAAACTGTTACCTATGAAAAACAGTTGCGAAATACAAGTGAGTATCAAACCTGTTAAAAGAAAACAATTGCAACATGAGTTTTAGATGATAATCATAACACATGTAAAATGTCGTGGAAGTTCAAATAAAAACTTTCCACAAAAACATCCTTAAACATGTGAGAAATTCCTATCACTCTATTGCATTACAATGAAGTTGAGACGTCTTCTTCATTAAAGTGTAAATCAAAAAGGGCCCTAACTCCTAATTAAAGCCTATCATAAACAAAGGCTTAAATCTTATACGAACACTACACCTACTATGAAAAGGTTCGAGTGATTTATGCATTTTTCATGCAAAAAGTTAAGAGGTGCAAACAAAAACCTCAGAAGAACAAAACATGCAATAGACTTAAAGAGTAAAACCAAACTCGAAACAAAAGTCTTCAAATTGCATTAATATAAAAAGAGCGGCTAAGTTAAAACTAAGTACTAAGTAGTACTTAGCCGCATAATAATTACATTTGTAGTGCCCCTAAGTTGTCAGTTGGGGACTTTAAAGTTTCAAACTTACCCCCGATGGAGCTGGGGGTAACCACACCAATCCAAATAAAAAAAAGGGAAACCAGATCTTCAGTCATGAGGAGGAGAGTTGACTTCTTTAGGAGGAACGACAGCAGCTTGAGGCGAAGAGGCATGAGCAACATGGGTTTCATTAGTGGATGGAGAAAGATCAAGACCTCGCTGGGTCTTCTCCATGGCCTCTTTAGTTTTAGCAATTTCAGCGTTGAGGTCGAAACCCTCTTGGCTCATCTCCATCAATGTATCAAGGCGAGAATTCATGTATGCCCAGCTTACATCAACGGCAGCCGCCTCTTTGAGGTCATTATAATCTTTTGCCCACACTTGAAGCTCAGCCTTCAATCCATCTTTCTCGGCTTCAGCAGCTTCATGGGCGGCCCTCAAGGGTACAACTGACTCTTCCAAAGTTCGGACTTTGTCTAAAGATTCACGCAGTTCTTCTTGGGTCCAGGAGAGAGTATGTACAAGCTCACCAGAATATTCCTCCTTCTGCCCTAGCAGATGCTTCAAGTTCCTGATCTTCTCCGAGGCTTGGGACAATTGTTCAACAAACGAGGATTGAAAAATACTCTTATCCTTATCAGCTTGGCTAGAAGAAGCCTTCTCCACCGCCAGTTCCGTTGCTGTAATCCTCAACTGTCTCTTCAAGGTATTCCTCTCCTCTTCTAAAGCATCCATACCTACTCTCAAGCCATCATATTGTGCCTTCAGATTGTCAAAATCAACCCGCAGCTCTTTCAACTCATTATCCGAATTTGAACTTTTCATAAGTTCTAAGCCAATAAGGTTCATCTATAAAAAATAATAATAAAATAGTTAAACATGGTAAACTGTTTAGACATGGAAAGGTGTACATATGTAAGATTAAGCTACGATATACCTTCAAAGAAGTATGCACCACTTCATTGGCCCACGTGAGAGCTGTATGGCTGGCAAGTTTGGCTTTCTCTTCAGGACCTATCAGAGGCTTAAGCCACACCTCAGGCTCGCCCGTCTTTTTGAAAAGACTCCCTTCAGCTGGAACCTCAATCACAACCCTCCGCATCTCCCTGCTGGAAGACCCTACTTCCCCAATGGAAGGCATGGAAGCAGGAACGGAGGGAGCAGCAACAGAAATAGACGGTCCAGGAATTGATAGAGCCACGGGCACAATAGAAGGCACAGATGAATGAGGAATTGAAGAAACCAAGGGCAGAGAAAAACCAGAAGTTGTAACGGCTAAAGGAGCGGGAACATCAGAGACACAAGGAACCGACGAAACTTCTTCTCTTAAAGAGTCGGGGAAAACAACAGCTAAGGGAACGTCATCAGGAGCGAGATCAAAACCTTCATGAAACAAATACACGACAGAATCATGGACTGGGGACTTTGAATCATTTTCAGAAGATGAGGGTCTACCTGCAGGCACAGAAGAAAGAGTCATGGGGGTAGACTCGTCATCCAAAACCACCCACCTTCTTCGTAACCGGTGTACTAAAGCACCCTCTCTTTCTTCTTCTTCTTCTTATGAACGGGGATCACCAACTTTTCTCTTTGAGGAAGACGAACTAGCAAGGATATCTTGAGCCTGAGTCAAATACATCTACGAGATAGATGAAGCAGACACCCCAACCCTGTCAAAAAGGGAAAAGTTAAACGAGAATAAAAGCAGGCCCGGGTAAGACAGGAAGTAAGAAAAACTCCACTTACCATGGGTCTTTACAAGCCAACGGTACTTCCCCGCGAAGTACTTCCAGGACCTTTCTTCAACAGGAGCGGCAGACAACATTTTTTCTACCCATTCACGAATACCGGAGACATTCTCAACAGTATTCATGATTGCTGAAAAGAAAAAATAGATGCGGTGTTAATAACACAATCCAAGTCTAATGAAAGAATAAAATAGATGCGAACCAAAAAAGTACTCACGTGCACGGTTCCACTTCTCAGGGAAGGGAAGATAATCTATTCACCCACTAAACCAGCAGTGGGGACAACAACATACCGGAGGTACCAACCTCTGTCTTTATCATCACCACGGGTTGCGAAACTGATTTTTAAGCCTATGCTTAATAGTATTGCAATATATTTGATGTGTTTTGGGCTATAAGCCATGTTTGGGACCTAGTGCCGAATGTTTACCTCTTGAGGGATGTTTTTACTATTTTCCTCACTGATATGTTATGATTTTCACTCAGTCTTTTCTTGATAAATTTGTTTTGACACTCAGAGTATCTTGATACCATTTATTGAAAATGAAACACTATTTTTGGGTCGAGAACCCGGTATATTTATGGCCTGAAGAGCATGTTGAAAGTGTCCGACTGAGTGAGGCTGCGGGCCAATATTGTGAGGATGATATGATATGAGTGAGGCTGCAGACCTATATTGTGTGTGATTTATGCCATGTTGTGGCTTGTTATAGCGCTTGGACTGTAGGAGCCCCTCCGGAGTCTGTACACACCCCCAGTGAGCGCATGTACCTACTGAGTGAAGCCCGCGGGGCTGATATTGAGTGATTGTGAGGTTGCCGGATGGACTGATATTGAGTGACTGTGAGGTTTCCTGATGGGATGATACTGAGTGATTGTGAGGTTTCCTGATGGGCTGATACTGAGATTGTTATGAGAAATGATTATGGCCCGATGGGCAGATTTATGATGATTTTACTGAGTTTTTGAACTATGATTCAGTTCGTTTTCAAACTTATTTTTACCAAGAGTTTTACTGAGATATATATTGAAATTATACTCGTTTCAAAGGATTCCTGGAAAATGGTTTTCGAACATATGTATTTGATGAATACTTTACGGTGACTTGGTGTTTTACTGTTTTTGTGAACTAGTGTATCTGTGTTGTGTGTTTCTTATTTCTCAGACTGTGATTTATTTTCATTACTACTGAGTTGGCGTATTCATCATTACTCCCCGTGCCTCTGTGCACAGATCCAGGTACCTGCTCGGAGCAGTAGCTGTCATTGTTCGTTAGCTGCAGTTTTTACGGGATTTCGAGGTAGTTGTCCAGCGTCCACAACTTCTCCATTCCCTTCCTTATTTAGTTTTTAGCATTTTATTCCTAGACCTTATTCAAGGCATTAGTAGAGTTAGTTTTATTTTGTAGATGATCGTGACCATGTTGACTTCAGTCTTGGGAGGTTTTGTTTAGAGTTGTTTAGACTATTATTGGGGCGCTAAGACTTAAAGAATTTATTTTATGCTATGTTTGCTGTTTATTATTGAATTGTGAATTATTCTAATAGAACAAATGCATAGTAATATGATGGTTGGTTAGCCTAGTTACACGATAGGCGTCATCACGACCTGTTAGGATTTGGGGTCGTGAATCTCTACTTTAATTGTTTGCTGTGCGAAACCTAGTCGATTAAACTCACACTTAGTTAACCAAGTTTTAATAGACCACAATTCACCCACTCTTGTACTTTCAAATAACCCATTCTGAAAAAAAGAGGAGCAACTCGTGTGATTTTTTAGAAGGCTCTTGATACCATATAAGATAAAAGATTGAATTGTGAAAGGCTTCTCTTCTAATTAAGTACAAAAGAGTTGTATAAATAGGAACAATAGCAGTAGATGAGAGAGTTTGTTATACATAGGAGAATCCTAGAGATAAAGGGAAAATATAATCTGTTACAATTTCAAATACAGAGACCTATCAAGATAAATTATGTGTATTTAGCCTTGTCACAAACAAGTGTAAAGTCCTTCAGAGGTCTCTATCTTCTAACTACTCCTTATATATTTTAGTTGCTTCAAATTTGACCATCCAACTGCTTCCACAATAATATGCTTTCCACATCATATGTTATTGAACTATATAGTCAACAGTCCAGAAAAAATAAGGATCAACTGCTTATATATTAGTCCCTCCGGTCCTTCTTATTTGCCGCTTTAACTAAACAGTTGTCGTTTACCAAAGGAATTTCCTCTCCATCTCTTTCCTCTTTCAGAGAAACTGTTGTGAAATTTATACAGCAAGGGAAAGAAGTAGCCCATCTCAGCTTTAGCTCTTTGGATTCCTCTCTTGTTTCAAGAATTTGGAATTTAGTTACTGCAAATCTGATCATCCGAGTGCGTCCAAATTATATCGTGCTTGTAATATATCTATATGTATACTATATTAAAAGCACGGAGACCCTTAGCCAAATATCGTTCGCCTTTTTTATCCTTAAAAGATATATTATATATTGAATAAAATAGTAATTTAAGTTATTTTCCTAAAATTTAGGGCTTCAAAATTAATTATATTTTGTATATCAAATACTTCTTTATTTAAAATAAGTATGAATCCTAATTTATAGGACTTCAAAATCAATTACCGAAAGTTTACTTTAAAGAATGCTAAAAAGAAAAAAAAACCGGCAAACATAGTTTTACCACGTTTGTTTCCCCATCCCTTTTATTAATAAAAGATAATGCGCCTATCATATTTATATTCTAGATTATTTAATAAATACCTACAACAAAAAACTAAAATTTAAAATTTAAGTTTTTTTTTCATTTCATACTTGATCTTTATAAACAAAAAAGAAAATCTGAAGTCCCTATAAATTAGTGTTAATTATTATAAAAAAATACTTCATTTAATAAATTATTTAAATATTTTTATAATTTTTAAAAATAAAGCTTTTATTTATTATTTTTTCTTATGCACCGAACTATAATTTTTTTAGTTTTAGTTCTAATTCTAAGTCACTATCCGAAAAAATATGTCATGGATGAGCCTTCTTTCAATTATAACTTCTCTCACAAGCTTGCTTTAGTATCTTTTAATTGTTTTTTTTTCATTTCCATTCAATTTGATTTTTTGATCATATGAAAGTTGTAGATTATTAGTTGCTTGATTACATATTTTAAGTTCTATACTTTAACACTATTTAGGGTTTTAAAAACTTGTTCTTGCTAAAACTGAAGAGGACGCATGATAACTTGTGAAATTAAAGTTATAATATTATTAATCTAAAATAAACTTTAAGTTGAATTATTGACTTATGATTGAGGATTTTTATGAAGCCTTCTTTATTTAGTAAGTTATTATACATGGTTATCATATATAATCATCTTCAGGAACTTATACTTTATTTTATTATTTAAACACAAATTTTAAATAAATTAGTACTTATTGAGATAGAATACACGCGCATCGCGCGTACCTGAANGTTATATATATATATATATATATATAAACTCGTGTGTTGCACGAATATTTCAAGTCAAATATCACATAATTCGTACAAAAGGTAGTAAAATTTTAATTGCAAAGGTTATATATATATATATATATATATAAACTCGTGTGTTGCACGAATATTTCAAGTCAAATATCACATAATTCGTACAAAAGGTAGTAAAATTTTAATTGCAAAGGTTATATATATATATATATATATATAAACTCGTGTGTTGCACGAATATTTCAAGTCAAATATCACATAATTCGTACAAAAGGTAGTAAAATTTTAATTGCAAAGGTTATATATATATATATATATATATAAACTCGTGTGTTGCACGAATATTTCAAGTCAAATATCACATAATTCGTACAAAAGGTAGTAAAATTTTAATTGCAAAGGTATTCTGATAGTAACATTTGTTAGAACAATAAAATAGAACTAATTCAAGTATATAATAAAATTACCATTGTTACTAAACTAATATTTGAAATTCAAAATGTAATTTACATATTTGCAATTGCATTGCCATTATTTATAAGGTACAAAAACATGTTATTTGACCATATCATTCTTAGAATATTTATTAATTTTCTTACGTATATTTGTATCACTAAGGTAACTCTTAAGCTATGTTCTGTTTTGGCTACCTTGTATGATTTTACTATCATCAACTACTCTTTTATGTTCTTCAAAATACTACAAATGTCTGTTTTTATATATAAAATAATAGTGGAGACAATTTTCACATTCTTCATTCCTCATATCTTTAACCTACCTATTACACATTTAATTCTTAAGACTGCTAATGCAATTTATATTAAGACTCTATTTTTTTAAATCATATTTGGACTTCTATAAATTGAAAATCCTTCCTTCTCATTCAGTAGCATCCACAATGTAGCAATATGGGGATTGAGAGTCGTGTTTAGGGGGAGAATGTAACTTTACGGGACAAGTGTTAGTGTGTTACTTGTGTTTGCCTCTTCGTTAGATTGTTCTCTCGATATTTTGTACTCTTTTTTATTATAGTGGATTGCTCATCTCTGTCGTGAACGTAGGTCAATTGGCCAAACCACGTTAAATATTTATGTCTCTTTTGATATATTTTTCTTTGTTGTATAATTTATCGTTGTTTAAGATTTACTTTGCCAGCTCCCGAATGACACCTGACTTTTTCAGTCCTAATAGATTGAACAAAATCAAATAGTTGACTAAATATTCTCATAGGCCAAGAAGAAACGGAATGATGACAAAAATATTTGAGTTCAAATTTGAAGTTGATTCTCGCCACAGTGAGCCTGAACAACAATCAGAAATTTAAAATTAGCATTAGATTCAGCCATTCAGGTGGTAAGAAAATTAATAATTAAAAGGCAAAACAAAAAATCCAAACAATTCAAACCCAACTAATTATGGTCTTTATGGCGGTATCAACAGAGTTAGAGGCGGCGGACCGTTTACTTGACTGCGGATCTGAAAGTTCTAAGTCAAGTAGCATGAATTTACATCACCAAAACCTTCTCAGCCTTTATTAATATGTTGGTGACTGGCCTCACCTCTACTCCACCTTTTAACTTTGTTTTCTCGTACCTAAGAACCAACTTTGAAGAATGTTACCAAATAAAGATTAACTGCATCAATCATCCATATAAAGTTGAGAATCAAACTTGAAAACTTATATATTAGAAATCACTTCCTGCCTGCAACCACATACAAGTAAAATATATTGAACAATTGATAAGAATTCTCAAAAGGTGAATAAACAAAATCTGCAAGCTAAATCTATGTGCCTAAACTGCTCTAATAATCTAAAGAATACAATTAATTTTAAAAATCAAATCTATAATTGAAAGGATGATGGTGTACGTACCTTATCAAACAAAAAAACATAGAAAGCTACATCAACGAATGCACTGCAAACGTAAAAAAATACTGACTTCAAATATTTTTGTAAAAAAACTTAAACCTCAATATATATGTGTTATTCATGTGATCAGTTACAAAGAGAAAATATTCTTATTCTTAGGCCTCATTTGTTTCTGTTAAGATTAAGACGTCTGAATCTGAATACACATCTGAATATCAAGATGTGTATTAAGATTAAGATATCTGAATATGAATACACATATGAATATTAAGCTGTGTATTAAGACCTGAATACTAAATGATTAAGACTGTTTGATTTTTAACATCTGAATGTATAAAAATTATCTTTATGTGAAAATTAATAAACATAAATTCAAATGAAATATTAATTAATCTTATATTCTATCAATAAAATATATAATTTCTTGAAAATATAGTAGTTGGCGGTGGTGGCGGCTAACGGTGGTGCTTGTGAATGCCGACTAGAGGCAGTGGTTGGTGGTAGGTTTGGTTGATGGTGGTGGTTCAGAGTAGTAGTTAGTGGTGGAAATTATGATTGGGGATGGTAGTAGTGAGTGGTGATAGTTAATATTGGCGGGTGGCAGTGATAGTTGTGATTGAGGAAGGTGGTGGTGGGTGGTGGTAGTTTATAATGATGGGCAGTGCCGATTATGATTGTTGACACTGATGTGGAGTTAGTTGTGGTAGTTGAGGTGGATGAGTATGGTTTGTGGTTGACAATGATGGTAGTGGGAGTGGTGGGGATGGCAGGTGGTAGTAGTCGATTATGATGGTGGTGGTTGAGTATGGTGGTGATGGCATGATGGTAGTTGATAATGGTTGGCGGTGGAGACAATTAATAATGAATATGGAGGATAACATCTTAATAAAATTAAGTCTCTATTCTGGATCTTAATCATACAGAGCTATTCAGACTCATTAAGTGGTTCTGAAGTGAAAAAAACAAACACACTTAATGATTAAGATCTGAATAATTAAGATTCAGACTTAAAAACAAACGCACTTAATGTCCGTGATCTGAATGATTAAGATTCAGACCTCCATTAAGTGCAAACAAATAAGGCCTTAATATGTTTGAGGTTTAGGACGACATATGACTGTAGCACAAGGGCATAACTGAACCAAATTTATAGGAGTCAGCGTTGCATATTTGACTCATATTATAAGTAGAACACAAGTTGAACTATTGTAGTTTAATTTAAATCGGAAAAGTAAATACAACTAAAGATGTAGTTTAAATGTAAAATAATTGTGTCCATCGATAATATATAATTTGTACATTATAATTATGTCCACTTTAACTTGTTTCATTAAGCAAATATTTTATTTATTTAAGGGTATAACAGTCAATCAATATTTCAGGAATATTTTGATCATTCAATATTTATGCTCGTATTTTTATAATAATAATATAATATAATATAATATATAATATATATAGATAATTGAGGGGCTAGATAAGGTGACTTGGCACCTCTTATCGACCAGGAAAGTTATTTATCTTCCCCCCCCCCAATTGTACGTTATTTTCCGCTCATTATTTTCATTTCAATTGTGTAAGAAGTCCAGAAGACACTCCCTTCAACAACATCCATTGACAAAAAGGTGGAAAAGTTATTACTATTAATTAAGCAACCGTTTATTTCCCAGAAAACCCAATGGCCATATTTGGTAGTTATATATGACATCTAATGCAGCATCACAATGTTGACGAATTTCTGTTTCATAAAAGAATTTTTCGTATTTTGCTCAAATTTTCATTCATCATCTTTTCTGCTTTTTAAGCTTTTGTCTATCTCTCTATGATTAATAATTAATATAGGCATTTAACAAACCGTTACTACTATTTAGGAAAAGTTTTAACCGTTTCTTTTCGCTTTCTTTAAAAATTCAATTCCTCCCATGTTTGTTTCTCCTAACCATACATCATCCCTCTCTCTGTATTTTTAGAACTAGTACTCTGTAACCGCGCATTGCGCATAGATTAATAAATATAATTTTTCGTAAGAAAATATATCTTTGAAAAGACGGTAGATACAAAAAGCATGCAAATGCTATTATTTTTTTGGAACATGTTAATGTAACATATATTCGTATAATAAAGTAGTAAGAAAACACTATAAAACATACTGTTATTTCCTGAAGTCATGTATACCCGGTAGATTGCGAAACAAAGGTTTCTAATGCCTTGAAAATTCAAAAATATGACAAAGCCGTAGTATTTCAAGATAGAAAAATCAGACTTCATAACATACAGTTAGGGGAAAACAATTACTCCTACTTGCACAACCTTGAAATCCACAATGTACACACTCATAAATACTGGAGTATGAGTTTTTGCTTCATATTACATGCAGAGACGCTTATATCCAGGCTGCATATCAAAACACATAAAATAGGAAAGAATTAAATATAAGAAATTGACATATTCTTAAGATGTAGAGGATGTTGCCTTAAAACATCTTCTTTCACCTTTCAATCAAGTTGCAATCTACATAATCTTGTTTCAAATAGAACTTATTGAAGCATGACTTATTTCACTGTAGTCTTATTATGCTCTTTATTCATATAGTATTTTTGTCCTTCCTTTGTGTCAAGAATTATAGGTTGTTCACTTAGTAGTTAGTACATAACTTAATCTAACATAGTTTTCTAGCATAAAATTCTTCAAACTTACCGGAAAGTTAGTTTCTCAAACTTCGATGGTATATGTTCTTATGGAAGTGGGAGAATGAAAGTCTTGACAGAATGATATTATGTCACACTTGTGTTCTTTTTGCTTTGCTTTCATCTCCTTCCTCTCGGGATCATAAGGCGAATGTTGTTCAGCAAGGAGAATATCCTTGCATAAGCGAGCTCGATGGCGAGCACATTGGTTTCCATGACCCAAGTTCCCAGTAACCCGAAACTCCCTTGGAGAGCTTGTCTTTGTGTTTTGTCAACTTCTCCTGCCATTGATATTGATTTTCTCCAACTGTTTTTTTTCCAGACTTCATAACTTTTTCAGCCACGATTCTTGGAGAAAAATAAAATTAATTTTTCTTTAAGTGTTCACATTGTCAAGTTTCGGGTAAAATGGGAATGAAAGTAAAATGACATTAATCAATTGACTTCTGTTGTTCTTTTTTTTTTTCAATTAGCTTCGGACAAAATAGCTTCACATGTTAAATTAATAACAATGTTAGAGTTTCTTCCAATAAAACACTATTAGACAATTTTCTAAAGCAAATTCATACGTTCCATACTTTCACCTATATATATATAAAACAAAAAACTCCTTTTAAGAAATAAATTTGCATGTATACCTGTCCGACTTGTCCTACACATGTCCGATTTGTCTTTGACATTGGATAATAAATGACAGCTCCTCCATATGAAGCCAACATCAGTACTAATGTGGAGAAATAATAATATTGTCGCACTCAATGAGAAGGAAGGACACATGTTGTTGTTACTATAATGTCTGCTGATAAAAATAAAACAAATATATAAGTTTTTAAGTTAAGACGTGCAAAGTTGTAAAAACATAAGGACATAAATTCAGAAATGTGTTTAAAAGAATATCTTGATGAAGATGTATATCACAAATTATACAAATTTATGAGAAGTAACAATGAGATATTGATTTGTGGATGTTATTTATTACATAATAAAACTATTAATACGACAGGAACAATTGAATTCTTTTTTTTTATCCAAAGGAAACTTGAGTTGTTGTTGTCCTAGGAGGTAGTCCTTCAGAAAATGACAATATAAAATGGGATGTATTGGTACTGAACTTAAATTTAAAGAAGGGGTAGTTTTTTGTAATTTAGACCTTTATTATTAAATACCTGAACAGGTAGAGATGTCAACATGTATGCCGCAAAGAAGTGGCAACTAAAGTGCTAATGTGGTGTTGATAGGAAGAGAGATGAGGTTAGTTTGATCGAGCAATAGGCAAAGACAACTTGATTTCTGGCTCTAGCCTTACCTTAGGTACTGCTCCATGGGCAAGGGCAATGCGACTTGCAAGAATGGTCCACGGGGAGCAAATTGTAATAGGAGGACGATGACACGTTGGGGCCTAAAGTTGAACTTTCCAAACTCTATGAAAGGGTGGTAGGCAGAAGAACAAAAGGAAAGAAAAATTAAGAACGGTAGATGTAGGATTAGCAGCCAGGGAATGAAAAGCCATATTGTTGCGAACCTTTTAGTGTTTTTTTCTTTACTGATTTAACACATGGTTAACTTGGTTATTTACTGCTAAGATGAATCACGAAGATGCTTACTTTATGGACTTTTATATTTAGAAGGTGAAATTAAGTGTGAGCTGCAACATGCATAGAGTATGTAAATACCAAGTAGCACTTATTTTGCATCAGCTGCCATATCACTTAGACAAAAACTACATATGATTCAACTTTGACTGCCAAGATTATGAATTTATTTTTCATGTATTGATAGCCAATGACCAAAAGGGATTTATATTGTATGGAAGAAGGGAAAGCATTAATAAAAAATAAAAAAATAAAAACTAACCGATTGGTGTACTTACTATAATATAACATACGCGACATTTTGAACTTCTTACCGAAAGAATAATGTGAAGTGAAATCCATGTTCATAAAGTTGTATGAAAATGTAAGGGCGAGAGCCATTGTATAGATAAGGTTCAAAAATTTCTTCAAATTCTTCCCACAAAGTTATTTTTGATTTTGCAGAATTACGTGGGGAAAAAGAAGAAACATAATCTAGTTGAGTTAAAATCCATATGATTCATCCAAAATGTAATATAAAGATATGTGCTTAAACAACTTGAAAACAGAATTAAGGTAAGAATTAATCAATTGTTTTAGCAAGATAACAAACAAAAGGTACTTAAAAGGAGATGAGATGCATTAGATGTCCCATTTTTCCACTTATTTCCAAAACTCTCCATGTCACCAATGTCACATAGAAAACCAACCACATCTATAATATGAACTGAAAAAAGGAGTTATATCATAATTACATTGGAAATAAACAAAATGTAGCAGCAAAGATTGATAGTAATATATGAAAGTGATAACATGGTATTATTGTTCAGCCTCGAACTAATCATGTCTGGTTTTATTAATTCAAATCTGTGTATAGGAATATTAACATTTTCTTCGTATAGTTTCTGGAGCGAATTTGTGAGTAAGAAAGTAATTTTAAAAGTACTTGTCAGGGGTCTATATTCACCAGAAGTCTCAGTAACTTTGAAATTGTGATTAACATAGGCTGAACCTGTTGGGATTTTAGGCAATTAATATTTTATTAATGCTTAAAATAGGGTGAGTGGGAAATGGAGGGAAAAATAAAATATTTGAGTAATATTTGAGTTTCCTTCCTTGATTGTCCCACATGAGAAGAGGAAAAGGTTTTTGATGGCTACATAAGCAATTGATCTTCTTCTAGCTCATAAACAGTTGAGAAGAAGGCAAACTTCGCGCCCCCGCCGTCGTCGTCGTCGCTCGCTCGCTCGGCTCGGCTTGGCTCGGTTCGGCTCGGATTTGGATTTGGATTTGGATTTTATCGATTGATTGATTAATTTTTGGACCAAATTTATTTGTTAATAGTAAATATTAACAGAAATGTTATTAAATATTTGTTTTAATAACAAAATATTAATATTAAAATAAATATTAATATTAAATCCATTTCAGTTATTATCCAGAATTTAGTTTTCTGTTTTGTAANATATTAATATTAAAATAAATATTAATATTAAATCCATTTCAGCTATCCAATATTTAGTTTTCTATTTTGTAACAGAAAATTAACTACCTTTCAATTTTTCCTCTTTATTGTTGGGTAAATAGCCAATTATGTCATGGCATTTATTCTATGACCGTTTTGCAAAAACAGCCATTTTGAAGAGTTGTACCTCTTCAGATTTCAACCCAACTTTGGCTATAAATACAAGTTCATTCTCTCAGATTTTACATACTAATTTCTGAGTTCTCCTCCTTCTTTCTGCATACTTTCATCTTCAAAGAAAGCAAGTAAGTGTGATTTGCTACCGAACTTTGAGTTCGCTGAAACACTGGGGTTTGAAGTACCACTACACCAGTGTGTAATTCGTTCTATCCTGGGAGGAAATAATCCATAACCTTGGGTACTAGGAGGGGATTAAATTCCTTAAGGAAACACTGTGAATTCAGTGGGCTCGAATTGGTTTTGTTATTTCATTTACATTTCTGTTTATGTTATTTAATTTTCTTCAGAATTGTTTTACAAATACAGATTACTAACAAGCTTAAGGAATTTAATACTTTTTCTGTATTTGTGTTATATTCACTGTTTCTGGAGAGTAAAACCTTTGTGGTTTTGTACTCTATTGGAGATTAAAATCTATGTGATTTTAACGTTTGTGTCATTCTTTTACAGAAATGACGAATGACAACGGAAACCAAGCTATTCTGATGGTAACTGCCAATGCCTCAACGAGCCGAACAACACCCGCAACATTGGCACCGGTTGAGAAACCTGGAAAAATTTTCGGGCTTGATTTCAAGCGCTGGAAACAAAAGATGTTCTTCTATTTGATTACTCTAAGTCTCCAGAAGTTCATCAAGGAAGATGTTCCTGTGTTGTCTGATGAAACTCCAGAAACTGAACGCTTTCTCGTGATTGAGGCGTGGAAGCATTCAGATTTTTTGTGCAAGAATTATATTCTAAGCGGGCTGGAGGATGCTTTGTATAATGTCTACAGTGGCGTGGAAAGGTCAAAAGGACTGTGGATAGCGCTTGAAAAGAAATACAAAACTGAAGATGTCGGGTTGAAGAAGTTCGTTGCTGCAAATAATTTGGACTACAAAATGGTAGATATCAAGTCTGCTATTACCCAAGTCCAGGAATTGCAAGTGATTATTCACGATCTCCTTGATGAAGTTGATGATAGGCTATAATTACGTATTTTAGTCACTTATTACACTCCAGTTTACTGCACTTTGATTGAGTTTGAGCTTTAATCGCTAGTGTTTTGTACTAATTATGTGTTTTATGCCTTGTAGGAGTGATTCCGAGTTATATGGATGTTATGGAATGAATTTAAATGATTTGGAGCTTTGAATTCTGAGTAAAAGCTCAAGGAATTAAGTTGGGATCGTGCTCGGGGGTCAAATTTGATAGTTGAGAACAAACGACGACTCGAGGAGGCATATTGCGCACTGTCTAGTAAAATAAACATAACTTTTGGCTCCGGACTCCAATTAGGCTATACAATATATGGTTGGAAAGATAACTCAAAGAGATACAACTTTTATGTTTCATGTTTT
>ML291660.1:4516-66864 GCA_005239495.1 Nicotiana undulata
ACTTTAATTGAGTTTGAGCTTTAATCGCTAGTGTTTTGCACTAATTGTGTGTTTTATGCCTTGTAGGTGTGATTTCGAGCTATATAGATGTTATGGAATAAATTTAAGTGATTTGAAGCTTTGAAGTCTGAGTAAAAGCTCAAGGAATTAAGCCGGGATCGTGTTCGGGGGTCAAATTTGATAGTTGAGAACAAACGAAGACTCAATGAGGCATATTGCGTACTGTCTCGTAAAATGGACATAACTTTCTTCTACAAACTCTATTTGGGCTATATAATATATGGTTGGAAATCTCATTTAAAGGGATACAAATTTCATGTTTTACGTTTTTTCCAGTTCCGAACGGAACAGGGTGAACAATGCGGTCGAAACCGCGACCGCGGAACTGCACGCGGCAGAAAATCAGAGAGCATGTTTGGCCGCGCCCGCACCACGTCTAGGCGTAAAAAAAAGTCCTTTTTCGCGTGGGAGAAGGTATAATTATTTGGGCCCGACCCTACTTGGTATATATACATGGGAGAACGTTATTTTTGAGGAATCGAACATATTTTTGAAGGAGAATTCACGTGGAGGAACACACATCACGCTTGGAGGAGGCTTCTACCTAGTTTTTCTTCTCTTCTCTTCCTTTAATTTCATAGTTTATTAGTTCTAGAGTTTTGGGTGCTACATGAACGTTGTAGTTTGAAGCTTGAATTGTTCTTATTATTTTATCATATTGGTTTATTTACTCAATCTTGCGCTTAATTATTTGATTGATTGATCACCAATTGAATACTACCTACGAATCTAGGATTGAACTCGGGAGAGGGAATTCTAGATTGCATATAAGATTGAGTTGAGCAAGTTCTTGAACCTGGGCATTGGCGAACGGATTTGCAGTTAGGATAGACATATACCTAATTGCCTTGCTTGGTTGATTTACAGGAATTATAAATGTGTTCTTGTTAATCTTGGTTCCACAGACACATAGGCATTAAGTTAACTTGGATAGGCGAGTAAGAACTCGACAGATTCTTATGAGCAATATTAACCCTGTCAACCAATAAACTAGATAAATTAATTAGACGATTTAAGTGAAAAACTCAACGGGATTGTTAGCTAACCCATAGCTCTAGAATATTGGCTCTTATTGAATTCGTGTCTAATTTCGCCCACTTGTTTCTTTAATTTCATAGTTTACTATTCTAGATTAATTTTAGTTAAATATTCATACTTTAGGATTCACTTGAATAGATTAATTGTTTGGGTTTAATTTAGTTAATAGTTAATCACAAGTCCTCGTGGGTTCGACATCCGACTTTTAGTCACTTTATTACTTGACGACCGCGTATACTTGCGTGTGCGTTTGGCTACAACAATGGGTCAGTGATAGAAGAGTTGGGCAAGGAAGTGAAGAATATGAGAAAGTCCCAGGGCTCCAAGAAGTCAGTGGACAAGCTCCGAAAATAGGTTACCAAGCTTGCGGCAGCCGTAGACATTCCCTTTGACATGTTGATTGACTCACACCATCCTGGCCCAGATCCTACAACACCTACAGCACCAGCTAGCCAGTCTGAGGAGCCAGAACTTGCTACTGACACTGCCGAGGTACTGCGTCATATGTTCACCAACCCAGTCACTCCTAGAGTTGAGTATGATGAGATCAAGTTGGATGAGACTGAGGTCGATGACGCAGATTCTAAGACAATTGGTTTGTAATAACGTAACATTATTTTATTATTTTTACTTATTTGTATATATCCCCTCGTTTCTTCTCTCATTATGTATATATCTTCTCTCATTATGTATATATCTTCTCTCATTATGTGTATTCATCATGCTTTCGATAGTTTTTGCTTTGTAGCTTCTTTTCGTTTGTTTTTCTATTAGTTAGTATTTAACTGAGTAGCTTCTTTTTTAATTAGTAGCTTCTTCTTGATTTAGGAGCTTCTTTTTATTTTTTTAGTAGATAATAAGCCTTTTGTTTCTTAATTCCACTCTTATTTCCAAAGGTAGTTTTTGTGTGAACCGGGTGACTCTTCCCAACGATGGATGGCGTGACAACCTTCTTAAGGGACTGAGTCCGTTTTTGGTGTTTAGGTAATAATAGTAGTAGTATTGAATAAAAAGACCTAATTAAGTCATGCTTGAAGAGTCAAACATGCTTCACTTGGTACCAACACACTCAATTACGTGCCTATGGTTAGAAACATGTTTTTTGGAAAGAAATAGCTCCAGTTAGTGACTTTGTGACTCTTGTGTTGACTTAGGAAATCTTCGAGTGGTTTAATCGAACCATAGTGATTTTCAATCATGAATGTGGTCATCGTGGGTCCTCGACTCTATCCTCTTTAACAATCCAGTTGCGTGAGGGGTGAGATGTTTGGTTGCTAGTCCAAGTACCCATGCGAATGGTCTAGAACTTGCATCGAACGTGTATTCAAGGCAAATATTTATGTTTTGCTTGGCCTAAGAAGTGATTGAAAGATTTCCTTGACCCGCTTGAGATTTTCCATTGCCTACCAATGTTGTTATCCCTAGTCAACCCATTTGTGCCAAGAGCCTTTCTCCTTTGATAACCATGTTATAAGCCTTTACCCGTTTTGTCATGACCCTCTCTTGGCACCCGGGATTTCTTTAACACTCTTGTGAAACAATTGGCTAAAAATGTAAGTTTGGGAGAGAGACCAAGAACTTGAAAGGTATCAAGGCACAAAAAGAGAAAAGAAATTATGAGAAGGAAAGGCAAGAAAAGGAAAGAACAAAAAGAAAAATGCAAAAGAAAGTGAATAATTGGAAGAGTTGAAGGGATCCAACGAAAGGTAATGATCCAAAACATGGAGAAATCAAAGAGAGAGAAAATGAATGTCATGATCAAGAAAGAGTGATGTTAAGTCTTTCTAGTTCCCCAAGGAAAAGAATGTGCCTCAAAGAATTGGCAAAGCATGAGCCGAGAACAAAAAATGTAGTGCTTAAGGAAAGGTGAACCCACTCAACCATAGCGTATCCAACCTTTGTCCAAAAGCCTTCATTACATCCTGAAAAAGCCCTACTTGATTTCAAATCGTGTGAGCTTACATTAGTGGCGATCTACATCAAGGTCAATCATATGGTACTTGAAGATGTACTTGCGACATTCTCTTGCGAGTGATGAGTGAACCTTTCACAAATATTTGGATTGAGTGATAAATTCTTAAGTGAGCTAGGCAAACGGAGAGTAGAGGAGGAGGAGTTTGGGATCCACAATTACCTACATGTAAGAGCGAGCATCCTTGATGAATAAAGTCAACTCTTGATGCTCAAGTGTCACATTAGAACTTTATGTGCATAAATGTTTAACGTGTCGTTTGTTGATAATACATAAGTTGTGTGGGTAATTGTTAGTCCCAACTGATGTGTGAATGGCTCACCTTTGACTGGCTGAAATGACCCTAAACTTGTGGAGGTGGGAATTATTTTGTTTGCTTTAGGACAAGAAAAAACTTAAGTTTGGAGGAGTTGATAAGTGGGGATTTTGACTACTTATTAGCGCCTTTTAGCTTTTATTTTAGTCTAAAAGCATTGAATTATGTTCCCAAAACTGATGAAATGTGAAAAATGCGGGAATGTTGAAAGTTGGACTCCCGAGATAAAATCCGACTAAAAAGGGAGTGATCTAAACACAAGGAAATAAAAGGCACCAAAGCTCAAAAAGTGCGGACTGCATAATTTAATTTACGGCCGCAAACAATGAAGGAAATCCTAGAAGAATTTCTAGCAAACTACGAACCGCACAGGAATTGTGTGGCCGCAAAAGACGAGCTTGAAATCAACTTCAGAGGGTGTGCAAATTTCCAAGTTCCAAGTCCCTCAAAAATTGTGGACCGCACAAGAATTGCGTGGCCGCAGAAGAAGTTCCTTGCGGCCGTAGAAGTAAAGATGCGGGCCATAGTAGGCCAGGTTGCGGGCGCAGTGCTAAATTTGTGGACCGCAGAATTATTGCCTCGCGACCGCAGTTACGAATTGTGCGGCCGAAGAATACCAGCTCCTGCAAGATGAATAATTCTGCAGACCGCACATGGAATTGTGCGATCGCAGAACCTCCCGAAGGGAATTTTTGTCCGAAATTCTCAGCCTTGTATAAATAGACGAGTTTCATAAAATTAGGTTAAGTTTTGACATGAGTAGCTATATTTTCACTAGGGTTGTGACCCAACCCTAGTGTGTAAACCTTATGGGTATCTAATTTAATGTTTTTTTATGATTAGGTGTTTATTATGTGGTCTTGTCATGCTTTAACTTTTGGAATTAACTATTGCAAACATTAGTTCGTGCCTTTTTTACTTAATCTCTACTCGAGAAAGAGAGACTTAGTCTAGAAAAACTTGACTAACAAGAAATTGGGTCAATCGGGAGATTGATTAACCCAATTAAAGGGTTCAACCTAGAGATAGTAATAACCCGACTTGAGCTTATATCAACCGTGCCCATTTAGACTTGAGAAAGCCAAGTTGGGCAATACTACTCATTGACCAAGAGGTAATGAGTGGGTAATTGAGAGTTGATAGCTATAATACACTTCGATCAACAAAAAAAACATTAAGGTTTGTATCCCGTTAGGCAAACACCTAGGTGATGGTCACAACCCTAGGCTTTTTACAAACTTGAAAAACAACAAAAACAATTACCCTAGTCTTATTTCTCTATTTTGCAATCTTTAGTTTTAAAATAGAAATAGCAACAAAACCAATTTGGGGAAGTGCAAATTAAGATAGTTCAAATTAACGCATTCGAATATATATTCCTAACTCATATCTAGCTCCCTGTGGATTCGATCCCGACTTTTCGTTGGGTTACTATAATTGCAGTTGACCGTTTTATACCTTTTGAGGTGTGCATTGTGCGAGATAAGGGCACAGACCCATTAACCCATCGCATTCGCGTGATTGAAGTCGCTTCACATTCGCGAAGGGTAATCCCCCCACTGCTTCGCGATCGCGACCGCATCCTCTCGTTTGCGTAGAAGGAAGCTTCCCCTATCCCAGCTTCCCCTTCACGATCGTGAGAGAGATTTCGCGATTGCGAAGATCATTGCACCAAACATCAGCAGATAGCTGAACTAACAATTTTCATAAGTCCAAATGGTTTGTAACCTATCTGAAACTCACTCGAGCCCCTCGTGCTCCAAATCGAACATGCACACAAGTGTCATAATATCATATGAACTCGCTCGCATGATCAAAACACCAAATTAACACCAAGAATAATGAATTAGACATCAAAATGCATGAAGTATAAAAAAACTGAAGAACTTCCAAACTCATAATCGAGCGTCTGAATCCTACCAAATCAACTCCGTTTTGCACTCAATTTTGCAGACAAACTTTAAATAGTAAAATGAACCTATACCAAGTTCCTGAACTGAAATTTGAATCTGGTAGAAATAAAGTCAACCTACGGTTAAACCTAGAAAATCTTTAAACCTCCAAGTTGCTAATTTTCAACAAAATACGTCAAATTAAGTTAGGGAGTTCCGAATTCAATTACAGACATATTCTCAAGTCCAAAATTATGATACGGACCCACCGGATTCGAGAAAATACCAATCTAGGGTCGTTTACACAAAATGTTGACCGTAGTCAACTCAAGTCATTTTTAAAGATAAAAATCATATTTTCTTCAAATTTTCATATAAAATATTTTCGGAAAAAAGATACAGACTGCACACGCAAATTGAGAAATACTAAATGGAGCTAATCGAGGTCTCAAAATAAATAAATAAATAAATAAATAAATAAAGGCTAAAACACAAAACGACTTATCGAGTCGTTACATGTATAATTGTAAGTGGGCAAACGTTGTATCAGCGAACCATCATACTCAAAACATGTATACACACGGTTCGTTAAGCACTCTGATATATTGTTCATAATGAACATGTGTCTACAATACCTCTAAGAGTATTTAACATCGAAATATTTTCGGGAGAGCGCCCTATTTTACCCATAAGTCTATAGTAAAACTCTACCACGATGACTAATAGACTCGGATGTACTCTGAATGAAGTGGAGTCTTACCGATCCTTCGTTGAATGCTAACCTTGTCTACTATGAGAGCTCATCAAGTTGATTACCTACACTTGTAGGCATGAATGCAGCATCCACAATAAAAAGGACGTCAGTACGAATAATGTACTGAGTATGTAAGGTAGAACTGAAATATAACAATAAGCCAACATCAACGAGAGAAATATAAGAATCAACCTGAGCCTCTGAAGTTCCATTGAGGTCCATGATATGCATACTAATTATACGTATGTATTTAATGAATCTCTCTAGGACTATTATCCACATCGTAACATGACTGCCCAACTTATTAGTGGTAACTGCCCGACCGGCTATAGCACGGTGGTAAATGCATGATTGCCCGGACATCCGTTGCTTGGTGGTAAATGCGTAACTGCCCAACTAGCCGTAGCTCGATGGTAAATGCATGACTGCATGATGAGATGTAGCTCAGTGGTAAATGAAAATGCATAACTGCCCAACTGATCGTAGCTCAGTGGTAAATAAAAATGCATATAACATTATATTATAAACATTTACATATCGTATTCCTCAATAAACACTTAGGAACATATTTATACATGCTTTGAATTACATTTTACATGAATGAATAATGTAGACATCCTTACCTACTAAGAGTAGAACCATCTTTGGAGTAACGTTATGTTTACGTTTCGTTATTTGGATCATGACAAATAAAGAAAGGATTAGCCTTAACATACCTCATAATATATTATCCCATCCCCAAGAAACTTAACGTGTTGCTCCTTTGTTTACAAGCATGAACAACATTATAGTCACAATATGAATGTCAAAACTTATCGCATTTGAACGACACACTTTATTCTATTATAAAACAGACAGCACCTCTCATGTTTATATAACTTCCCACAAGTTACAATAATCACCAAAAAGCCCAAAACCCACCAACAATAATCATATTAAGCCTCTGAAATAGTTCAACAATTAACAACAACACACCTACGATTTTCAGAAAAATAGGCAGCACCTATATCACTTCCTTCCAATTCAAACAAACACCAAAAAAAACAAGAAAAACATCAAATACAACACATCCAAGATACAACATAAAGCACCAGCCAAAACCTAGCTTAAACCCCTTCCAAAACAGTCTCATACGCACAACACCTCAAACATACTTACAACTTCAAGTTTAACATATTTTCTCCAACGTCTAGGCTTGTTATGGCCTAAACATGGCTCAACCCAAGTAAATGGGTGAAGAAAATACCTTATAGAACACAAATACCCAATTTTCAGATCTTGATTTGTTTCTATGTCTTCCTCAATCAGCCACGAAGAGAGAAAGCGGCAAACTATCGACTAGTTCGGGTTCCTAGAGTCCACTTTTGATTTATCTTCCAAACCCAAGATATGTTTAGTAGGTCTAGAGAGAGTTTTACGTCTGATTTGGTTGAAAATGAGGCTTGGATACGAATTCCACAACTTTATATAACAAGATAATCCTCAACCGACCTTGTGGGCCTCAAAGGGAATTGCTTGCGCAGTCTCGCGAAAACGCAGGTATCTCTCTACTCTGACGTCGTATCGACAAACGATTTAATGCGATGAAAAATATACTCATAGGTATACCATTTGATGGGTGGATAACCCCGTAATTCTAAGTACATTGATAGAAAAGCTCAATGATATTATACCCAAATTTCAGTATAATTTATGAACGTAACTTATGACGACTTTCGTTGACTTTTGTTTCACAACTCGATTAACTTCAAAACTTAACACACGACTATCATACGACTAAAATACCTCATAACATCACCTTCTTAAAATGGTAAGCTCCCTAGTCTCGCCCCAAAAGTACGGGCTATAACATTCCCAACTTGCCGACTTTCGATGAAATTTATTTTCTTCAATTCGTTTAACTTCTAAACCTCCCAACCCTCTTTATACTTGCATTTCAAAACCTTAAATATTTGTAACCTCCAAGGTAACATTATTAACTTACTTTATGTACTTTCAAAGAGAGCTTACATCAATTGACGTACACAAACTTTTGCGTAAAAATATGGGGTGTTACATCTAATCACATATTTGGACTCATGGGGCTATGGGTAGTCGGGATTTGTCCTTTCACTCGGGTTTTGACCGTGTAGGCCCGGGGTTGGATTCTATTGACTTTTTGGGATTGAATAAAGATTTAAGATTTATTGTTTGGAATTTATTCCTATAGCATTGTTTGACGTTATTGAGATGCTTTTTGCTAGATTCGAGCCGGTTGGAGATGATTTCTATGGGAAAGTCGATTTTAGGGGGTTGAGTTAGTCTTATTGAGGTAAGTATCTTGTCTATTTTTATATGATAGAATAACCTTTAGTATTGGACCTTAATTGTCTAATTTCTATGTATGTAAAATGACGTATATCCAAGGTGACGAGCATATATGCGGTTGCTATGTATGAAAAATGACCGATTTAGACTCTACGCTTCTGTTATGCCTTAATTTGATTATGTGTTCTCTCTATATACATGTTTAATCATTTGTATGACTACGTGAGCTTATCCGTTCGTGCTAGAGATCATGTAGAATTATTATCTCCTAATTAGCCAAGATAGACATTTGTGGAATTATTGCTAAATTGATTTCTCCATAGTCATGCTTATATTTTGAGTCCATGTCCACACTTTATTATTCCCATGTCCTTGTGTACCTTGTTTATGAATTGTGAGAATATGTCGCTTGATGATAAAGAGTTGTCTTGAATTTGCTATGATCATGGTGCATATGGACATGTTGAGCGGATTGATTAGGTGTTGGCACGAGGTCCCTTCCATGCAGACATTGTTATTGTAATGATGTTGTGGCACCAGGTCTTTGTTGTACGATTATGATGATATGGTTACCGATGTGGCACAAGGTCTTTGCTCGTGCGCTTATTATTATGGCACGAGGTTATTGTCGTGCAGCATGTGGATATAGATCCATCCCCCTAGAGTCACCCTCTCATGTTTCTCTCTTGATAGTGTACACGCGAATTGTGGTACTTTAATTGATGTGATTGATTTCATGGGAGTATAAGGGTGATATTCTCGATTGATGATGAGTCGAGTATAAGGGTGGCATTCTCGGTTAATGATAAGTGGAGTATAAGGGTTGCATTCTTGTTCGTGCAAGTGGATTCTTTATGTTTGTCATGCATTTCACATGTTTTCACATTGCACTTAACATGAGTATGCCTTTGTTATTTTTTGATGATTTGATTGTTACCTATGTCGAGTTGTATCTCATGTTTTGAGTTGATGGTTAAAATCTTGTTATATCCTTGTTGCAAGTTATTACACACACACACGTGTGTGTGTTTGTGTTGCAAAGGTTCTTTGATTAGTGAGTATCACATGACTTCAACTTCGCCACTACTTCGAGGTTAGTCTTGATACTTACTGAGTACATGTATTGTACATACTATACTTCTATACAATTTTTTGCAGATTTGGGCGTTGGTTGCAGTGGACCTCGAGAGTGAGAACGCTCGTTGATCAAGAGGATTCAAGGTAGTGTTGCATGAACGTTGCAGAACCTTGGAGTCCCCTTCCCCTATTTCCTATATTAATTTCAGACAGTATTGCACTATGATATCGTTATATTAATTTCAGACAGTATTGCACTATGATATCGTTATGTATTCGGTTTAGAGCTCAAGACTCTGCACTAGCTGATTTTGGGAGTTGGTATTTTGTATTGCCGTTTTAGCTTATGTTGATTTCTTATTCTGCTATTTATAATGATATCATGTTTTGATGATTGAATGTTATTAGTGTAAATGACTTACCTAGTTTTGGAGGTTATCTGCCATCACGACTTTTGGTGGAATTTTTGGACAAATAACACTATTCGTTGATTAAAGAGATGGTCTGCTACAGAGATTCAGGCGGTTAGTGGCTACACTTAAAACTCCTATGCAAGTCCTAGTCGTCGCGACGCAGTCTGTTTATTGTTTCTTAGCTTTGGTTGGGTGATTTGCACTCTGATTGGTTCCCGCCATTCCCAGCTGTAATGAATAGACTATGAAGTTGTCAATCAAGCGGTTCGAATTTTTGGTTGATTTTCGTTCACCTCATACTCATAGTCCATTACTGGGTGGGTAGGGTAAGGTGGTCAACTTAGAGGGTGCCCACCTTCTTCTGTTTCAAAGACATTTAATCACAAGCAAATTATGCTTAGCATGCAATTAACTAATTATCGAAGATCTCTATAATAACTTTATGCAACTTTTCTGATGTGGCAAGAAATCTATAACCATAGCTATTTAAGTTTTCCTGTTGAGAAAGATAAAGTAGAAGCTAGATTGGCATCCATGTTCAACACAACATCTTTATAAAAGGACAAAAAAGGGATAAAGTTGTAATTAAACTAAAATGAAAGGGGTACACCAAAGTATTAAAACCATTCGATGTCTTGTAAGATTAGCAAATATCATTAAGTTATCAATAATCTTACATCATACAAAGCAAAAGAACACTAATCAACTTTGAAAACGTTCAAGCACTATGCTTTAAGCTTCTAAATAACCTCTGCCACAAGGCTTTCCAAAAGAGCAAGTATGCTATGGGAAGAAGCATATCTTCCTGTTTTTTTTTCTTCCATTGCTAGTGTAAACCTAGCACAACACTTTGTTCAACTTGAGATTGCGACTCCATCCTTAGAAGGGAAGAAATTCCTATTAACCAGACAGAAAATAAGTTTCCACTCACTAACAAATCGCTGTCGCATTTACCATGGAAACAACAAAAACATGTGGTAGAATGAAACACCATCGAATTCTTTCAAATTCTTCAAAATATTTTTTAAGTCGGTTTTCTCTTGTGACAAGGCTAAATTCAATAATCTGCGAGATAGAATTTCCAACCCCGATATCACACTAAGCAGCTGCTGAACCTCTTAAAGCTGCTTCACGTTCCTGACGCCGACGCTCTCTCTGAAATAGACTTAGGAAATAAGTTATTAGTAATACGGTAATAAGAGGACAAAGACAAAAAAAATACACAGAAATTAGAGCATTTAATATAAATTGAGTTGAGGTGATTAGGCAAAGTTCAAAAAGAATTAAAGTCTGCCTCAAATTAGCGCTTAAACTTAAGTTTTGGTTTTACTAAAATCAAGTTACTTCATTACATAATCTAACTGCTGCACGAAAGCCACAACAACATGAAGCATGTTCACGATAATTGTAAGATTCATTTAAGGCAACACACAAAGAGTACTACTAACAAAAGGATACAAACAGCAAAAACATTTATTCTAGGAACTGTCTCATCACGAACAATAACTTGGACGGAGGATTATAAACAAGAAACGGTAAAGACGTAATACAAGCCAATGATTGCTGAATAGAGGAATAATTTTCAGATTGATAATGGAGATGCAAAGAACAAGTCTTACTCTTCTTTCCCAATATGGATGGAAGCATACGAAATCATAGACAGGAGTTATTGTTGAGACCAAAACAACATTAAGTCCAGTAAACAGTAGAAGAGCTGCCATAGGCCGAGTTCTGTGAGGCATTGCTGATATATGACTGACGTTGAACTCTTTAATACACAAGCTCACATTCAGTATACAAAACTGAAAAACAAGTTCAAAAAGTCAGATATTTAAATCACATTACATAAACGAATGCATCCAACAAATAACCCTCATTGAACAACTTACCAGTTTAAGCAAACATTAATCAAGATGCTCCAAATGAAATATCTATATACAAACAATAAAAAAAATTATAATTTAACGTCGGATGAGCTTCATCTTTGCTTAACTTTTGGTGTAACTTGGCTAGGGCCAATGTTTCAAAGCCCCCGTTCCCTAATAGATTTTCTTAGCTCTTTACACACTATAAAGTTGAATCTTTTTGGAACCACTCATTCTTTTGCAGCTTTACTAGTACTATCGAAAAAGCTAAAAAGAATTATAAGTTGATTCAATCTGTAGAAGTAAAAACAAATATAGCTTCTTTCTTTTTTCCTGTGTGAGAGAGAAGAATCAAGAATACCTCTAATAAAACTAATAGCTAAACCAACAGCTCCTAATTCTAATCTCTATTAGCAAAATAATAGTTTAAAAGGGTCAAATTTAATCTTAACATCAGCTCCAAATAATTAATAACCAAATAGATAACTAACTACAAGAATTAGGAGGAGAAAGGGGGAACTTACAACTTAATTTTGCCAGAGAGAACTGGAGATTTGAGTTCTCTCAGAAAGAAATGGAGAATGGCGTCGACTGGCTGAAGAGATAGCGCTAATTTGAATTTCTCAAATTGCGCCGACGTAAATTGGCATTTGGGCTTCCGTATAAATTGGTCCAAATGTTTTTAGATTGTCAATTTTCTGCCCTTTGCTTTTGCTTTTTCACTTCCTTTCATCAAAGACAAGAATTGAAAACAAAATAAAATAAGCTCTTCTTAGCGTGAAAAATATAATTATACATCTACACTATATTAAAAGTATAGACATAGTATACTATATTAAAAGTTTTCGTGCTTTTAATATATTACTAGTCTTAGGATACGCGTTTTTAGCCAATTAGCTAAAAGTATAAGTTCTTAAATATGATGAACATTGATCCCTTTTAGCCAATTAGCTCGATAAATAAATAATAATATAAAATCTTTAAAAATACTCTAATACTAGAGTTAATACTTTATAAAAAATAACGTAAATATAGGGAGCTGTTATTTATTAGAATGGTTTTTTTTTATGAAATAAATTGTTGTATTAAAAGGCATCAAGAAGATGCAAGAGCACGAGAAGCTACTTACAAGAAGTAGATATACAAAAAACAAAAGTGAGTTGCTAGCCCATGTACAATGTCTCAATCTAGGACAAGAGAGCTAATAAACTCCAAAAAGTGTTCAGTACTAACTATTGGGGACAGCTTTGTCCAGCAAAAAAGATTGGTTAAACATTTGGCTTTAATAGAGTGGCTTGGAATTGAGATGCCATCAAAACATCTTTTGTTTCTCTCATTCCATAGACACCAAAAAATAACTGCAGGTATCATAATCCAGATCTTTTTGATGGACTTATCAACTGGCCAACGACTCCAACTCAAGTACGCGTCTCTCAGTTTTTGTGGCATGACCCAACTTATCCCAAAAATACTATAGAACATGTTCCATATATCAATGGCTACTGGACAATGCAGTAAGAGGTGACTGATAGATTCTTGGTTCCTCCTGCATATATAACATCTATTAACCAGTTGAAACCCTCTTCTGTTGAGATTATCTTGAGTTAGGCAAGCTTCATGTAGGGCTGTCCAGTTGAAACCAATGACCTTCACTAGTAATTTGGTCCTCCATATCAGCTTCCAAGGTCATGTGATGATAGGCTATAATTACGTATTTTAGTCGCTTATTACACTCTAATTTACTGCACTTTAATTGAGTTTCAGCTTTGATTGCTAGTGTTTTGCACTAATTGTGTGTTTTATGCCTTGTAGGAGTGATTCCGAGCTATGTAGATGTTATGGAATGAATTCAAGTGATTTGGAGCTTTGAAGTCTGAGTAAAAGCCCAAGGAATTAAGTCGGGATCGTGTTCGGGGATCAAAATTTGATAGTTAAGAACGAAAGAAGAATCGAGTAGGTATATTGCGCATTGTCTAGTAAAATACACATAACTCTTTGCTACGAACTCCAATTGGGCTATATAATATATGATTGGAAAGCTAACTCAAAGAGATACAACTTTCATGTTTTACGTTGTTCCAAATTCCAAGCGGAACAGGGTGAAAAATGCGCGAAGCAGAACACTGGCCAAAGACCGCATCCGGGTCTGCGCCCGGATCTGCGACCGCGGACGTCCAGACCTGGAAACTTGTCCTTTTTCGCGTAGGAGAAGGTACAATTGTTTGGGCCCGACCCTACTTGGTATATATACATGGGAGAACGGTATTTTGGGGACTTTGGACAGACTTTTGACACATATTCGACCTAAGAAGGCAAAGACACAATAGGACCACGGAGGAGAATTCTTCTACGAGTTTTTCCTTCCTCTTCCTATTTTTCATTGTCGGTTATGACTATTAGTATTGTAGTTTTACATACTATTATGAATAGTTAATTTGTTATCTAGGGCTTTGATAGAACCTTTTGTAGGATAAATTCTTATTATGATTTTTATATAATTGAGTCGTTGGATTTCTCTACTTGTTCAACTACGTTTATATTGTGGTTGGTTGAAGAGCTCTCAATCGATTGTGCTTATTTAGTGTGTATTACTCGGGAGAGAGTGCATATTTAGGTAGTTGTTGAACAACATCACTCCCGACGTATATGAGGGATCAATAACGAAGGGTTTAAAGGTGGGATTAGGGATAACGAAACCTTGGGTGCAATCTAAGTGAGCCGTACTTAATGCCAGCTAGCGTAATTCAGGAGAATATGTCTAGTAAATTGTGGTAGTTACTCGGGAGAGAATTACAACACGCAGAGCGCTCATGATCGGTAGAGAATACTTAGGCGAAGTTATAGAAGACGTAGCGGGAAGGATACCGACAATTGGGAAAATCATAACTCTAAACATCTTTAATCTTTTCTCCCAACCGTAGTATCTTTAGTGTTAATTTACTATTTAATTTGTTAGTTAATTAGTTAAATACAAGAATCTTAATATCTATAAGTTAGGAATTGTTCAAGTTTGTATTCTTGGTGATAGCGAACAATTGTAGCTAAGCCTTAGTTCTCCGTGGGATTCGACTCCGGACTTGTAAACCTGATTATATTTGCAACGACCGCTTAGTCCTTTTTATAAGGCATAGTTGGGCGGGATCACCATGCATCAAGAACTTGATTCCGAGAATTGAGTTACCTATAACATTCTTTGACAGTGAAACTACCCTTACTGCCCCATCTCATCATGTCTGAAGCATTCCCATAAATGTTGTAAGCCTCTACTTTGGCTATTATTTCCATCAAGCTTTCGATCTCCCAATCTTGGGCTGCTCTTCTAAAGCGCAAATCCCAAGTATTGCTAGTTCTGTTTTGAGCAATTGAGGAGTTCTTGTCCAGGACAAAGTAGAAAAGATTGGGATAATCCTCCATATATCTTTCCAGAATTTGATGTGTGCTTCATTGCCCAATTTGAAATGGACATTCTGGAAGAATTCATTCCCTAACTTGCTAATATACTTCCAAGGTCCTACTTCGTAGGGGGCATTGACAATTTTAGTGCTCCAGTTATCATTTTCCCCATGGTTAGCATTGATCAACTTCTTCCAGAGACTTGTATCATCTGTACCATACCTCCATAACCACTTCATTAGCAGACACTTATTTTGCATGGAAAGATCTGTGACTCTCAACCTACCATTGCACTTAGGCCGCACGACTTTGTCCCACTTTACCAGATGAAATTTGTGAGAACTACTATTCCCCTCCCAGAAAAAGTCTCTCCTTAATTTGTCCAACTTTTTTAGCGCCTTTATAGGGATGGGAAACAAGGACATAAAGTAAGTAGGAATACTGTCAAGTACACTGCTAATAAGATTTATTCTTCCCCCATAGACAGGTATTGCAACTTCCAAGAAGCCAACCTCTTCTCAAAATTTTCCACAACTCCATTCCAAATCTCACAGCTTTTAAATTTAGCTCCCAGTGGTAAGCCCAAGTAGGTACTAGGTAGTGTTCCGATACTGCACCCCATGATTTCTGCCAGGTTCTCAATGTTAAGTACATTATTGACAAGGTAGATGATACTTTTCAGTTTGTTGACAAGTAGACCCGATAAGGCTTCAAAGAGAAATAGCGTAAGATTCAAGAACATGATTTGAGTTCTATTCGCCTCACAGAAGATCAGAGTATCATTGCATACAATAAATGTGATATAGTAATAGTGTTCCCAATGTTTGTACCAACATTTAATCCCTGAATCCACTGCATATGCCTGGCCTTTTCGATCATTTTACTTAAATCCTTCATGGCTAGAATGAACAAGAATGGAGAGAGTGGATCCCCTTGCCTTATTCCTTTTTGAGGAGAGAAGAAGCCCACAGGACCTCTGTTCACTTAGACTGAGTACTTGACGGTAGAGATGCAATACTTGATCCACTTCAACCATTTGTCCCCAAACCCCATTTTCCTCAAAATAGAAAGCAAGTGTTACCAATTAAGTTGATCAAATGCCTTCTCTATGTCCAATTTACACATCACACCAGGTTCCCCATTTTTAATCCTCTAATCCAAGACCTCATTAGCAATTAGAGTTGCGTCAGTTATCTGTCTTTGCTTGATGAATGCATTCTGGTGAGCCGACACCAGCTTTCCTACAACTTTCTTCAATCTTTCTACCAGCAGCTTGGCCACAATTTTGTATACACTATCAATAAGGCTAATTGGTCTATAGTCTCTAAGTTCAATAACATCATTCTTTTTTGGAATCAGAGCAATAAATGAAGCAGTGCATGATTTCACCATGTAATCTTGCTGATGGAATTGATTAAGTGCAGCCATGATCTCTGGTTTGATGAAATCCCATGACTTCTGGAAAAAGGCCATAGTGAAGCCACCTGGGGCCTTATTAGGGGAGCATGACTGAATGATGGCATGTACTTCTTCCTCAAAGCATTGCTCTAGCATCTCTCTTCTTCTGATAGGCTGGCAACATCATCAAAGCTGGAGGTTGATCTCCATCTTTCATTTTCTTGGTAGAGATTCTGGTAGTAGTTCAAGATCTCCTTCTTGATCAATTATTTATCATTTGTAATCTCATCGCCTATCTTGAGCTTGTCAATAGAATTGTTCATGTGTGAGTTGGCCATTGTATGGAAATATCTAGTATTTATATCCCCTTCGTTTAACCACAAACATCTAGATTTCTGCCTCCATGAGGTTTCTTATGCTTTAGCAATCTTTTCCAACTCCATTTTCAGAGCCATGAACCTTTGCTTTTCAAGCTGGTTAGGAGCTCTGTTTTCTGTTGCCCGCTCTAAAACTGACAACTCATCTAGCGCCCTGCTTCTCCTTGTGTCTAGCTTACTGAAGACTTCCCTGTTCAAGTTGGTAATATCTTTTTTCAAGCACCTCAGCTTCTGGATGAGTACAAAATATGGACTGCCACCTATTGTATAGTTCTGCCACAACCCCTTCACCATATCAATGAATCCTTCTTGTTGTAGCCACATATTTCGAACTTGAAATAAGATGGTGTTGTGTCCCATTCTCCACTCTCTAACAACAAAGGTTTGTGGTCTGAAATAACTCTTGGAAGAGCCAATTGTTTGACAGCATTGAAGCTTTCATTCCATTCTAGAGAGACTAGGAATCTATCGATCCGAGAGGCTTGGAAAATGTCCTCCCCTCTTGACCAGGTATATTGAGCCCCTTGTAGAGGCAAATCCATTAGCTGCAGGTCCACAATTGTTTCTGAGAAGCTCTTCATAGCTTTAGTCCTTCTAGTACAATTCAACCTCTCAGATTCGAACCTACAAACGTTGAAATCCCCTCCTACGATCCACTGATTACCCCAAATCCCTCTTATTGTACCTACTTCCTGCCAAAAGACCTCCATCTCTGTATTGTTGTGAGGTCCATATACACCTGTAAAACCCCATCTAAAATCTTCATGTAAGCTCTCAAGGAAGCACGTCATTGTGAAGCAACCTTGAAGAGAATCAATACACCTCCACATTCTCTTATCCCACAAGATAAGAATACCACCCCTAGTGCCACTAGCCTTCAATTCTGCCCAATCTACCCACATATTCCCCCAAATTTGGTAAATCATAGAAGTTGGAATGCTCTCCATCTTGGTTTCTTGGAGACACAAAGATGTCAGCTTTCCATTTTCTAACTAGAGATGCAAGAGTACTCCTTTTCTTTTCCTTGTTCAGACTGCAAATGTTCCAGCTGAGAATTTTTACCTTCATGTGGACATATTCTTGCCACACCTGCCCATGTCCCTTTTGTTTCTTCCCTCATAGTTGATATTGCAAATTACGTTTTGAACCTATGTACCCCCTTTTTTCCTCCCTTTCCCCTTTCTACTAGCTGAAGATGGTGAACCCATGTTTTGCAATTGAACCTGTCTTTTTTGATCCATTCTCGTAATTAAATAGAAAATTTCATGCTCAAACCCCATTGTATTGACCCCAAATGCCTTGCAAACTTTTCCAATAACCAGTTTGGTCCACTTGGAGGTTTCTATTGTTGTAGGTTGCTGAATACTCTGTTGGATTCCATGAACTTCCAATTGCTCTCCTTCCTGCCATGGTAAAGGGAGTGCCTCGGTGTAGGAATCAGATTCTGAGCAAATTAAGGCAGTAGAAGCAACTTCTGACCAACCCAATTGTTGAGGAAGACCCTATTGTTGGCCAAAAGAGATTCTTCTTCATCATCATCTAATCAGCTTCATCAGTTGCTTCCACATATGTTTCAACAATTGCATGCAGCAGGGATTCATCAATAGACTTCGTGGCTTGAGACTGGTGCTTGACAAAGCATGCGCAGATCCGATTTGATCACCGGATCAGGATGTTCACTGGCATACATCTCGTAGAAGAAGAGGACCTCGAATCCATATTCTCTATGGATGATGAACCCACCGAAGAAACTTTATTCTCTCTTGATATATATGAAGATCATGGTGATGCAATTGACCACTACAAAATTTCAAAACCACCGGCTAAAGCCCGAGAGATCAACGCTCTCATGTCATCCCTCATGTGGAACTCAAGGTTTATCCATCCAGATGGGATAAACCAACTCAAGTGATTGCTTTCATTGACATCAGAGTTGCTAGTTCACTCATGAATCCAGTTGTTCTTCCCAAAGATCAGTGGGTGCCGCACTACTACATCATCACAAAACACCCAATCATAATTAAGTTTTTTCTAGGATCGAAGTACAGAACAAAGTTGATAGGGTCTGATGTACCAGGAAAAGACTTTGATCTTGGATTCGACATTTTCAGACAACTAAAAGATAAGCTCCAGGTCAGGGCTAACGGGATAACTTTTAAGAAGTTGTTCAAACCTTATTCTGAGATCCCAAGGCTGTTCCAAATCATCGACAAACAAATCAAGGAAATTGAGCAAAATCTCATTGAGCATTCATGTGCGGAATCCCACGAGGATTTTATGAAGAGAGGCAAAAGTCCGTTATGGAAGAACGAAGAGTTTTTAATCAAGCTCCCTTTCAAGAAAATTGAAAACAGCGATCCAACAAAAGCCAGTCATTCAGGCATGAACCCAGATCATCTTCAGCTCGCAAAAAAAGAGCGCGAAGAACTCTTGGAATTTGATTTAATAGAGCCATCAGATTCACAATGGGCATGCGAAGCATTTTATGTCAACAAAAGAGCTAAACAAAGAAGAGAAAAACTCAGGTTAGTTATTAACTATCAGCCTCTTAACCACTTCCTCTAAGATGATAAATTTTCTATCCCAAACACTAACCCTTTTTCTCCCACTTAGCCAAGGCCAAATATTTTTCCAAGTTTGATCTTAAATCTAGATTTTGAAAATTGGGAATCCACCCCGAAGAAAGAGCCAAAACGGAATTTTGCATCCCTGATTATTATGATCAATGGAAAGTCATGCGCTTTGGATTAAAAAGGGCACCTTCCTTATTCAAAAAATCCATGATAAAAATATTTCAGCTCATCCTCCATACCTCTTTGGTTACATTGATGGCATCTTGTTTAGTGATACATTAGAGGAACATGTCAACTAGCACGGTCAATTTGAGGCATTGGTAACACAGTATAGGATCACGCTTTCAGCAAAAAAGATGGTTCTTGCTCAAGAAGAGATTGATTTCCTCGAAATGCATTTTGTCCAAGAAGCATACAGTCCAGGACCACATATATGTCAGGAATTGCTCAAATTTCCAGATACCGGCCTCACAACAAAGTAAATCCAATAATTCTTGGGTGTAGTAAATTATGTAAGAAACTTTATCCCAAATATCTCTACATACATTTCTCCACTCACAAAGATGCTCAAGGAAAATGAGAAAAGGAACAAGATGAAGGAGTCAAGAAAATAAAGGAGATATCAAAAGATGTCGTCTCTTTACATCCCTTCAGAATGTAAGAAAATACTGCAAACTAATGCCAACAATGAATATTGGAGTGTTGTTCTATTTGAAGAAAAAGATGGCCAGAGGAAAATATGCGGATATGCCAGCGAAAAGTTCAAAGATGCTAAGCAACATCATCATTCCACTTTCAAGGAAATTCTTGAACAATGGGATTAGGAAGTTCAATTTTTTCTTGATTCATACCGAATTCTAATAGAAATGGATATAAAGGCCTTCCCAAAGATGATCCAGATAAATGCAAAAATTATTCCCAATTCTTAGATTCTCATATGGGCCCGATGGTTCTCTCTATACAAGTTCCAAGTCAAGCACCTGAAAGGAAAGGATAATATTCTCGTAGATTTTTTGTCCCGACCAGAAGAATTCTCAAAGAGATTTTCCCCAGAGAACATGAAGTCAAAATAAAAGCCAACCAGCCAAATTTACATGTTTTCAAATATTTCAGGAAAATCAATTCATTGAAGCCAACAGATCATCCACCGGAGTTGTTCAACCCAGTGTTTTGGAGAGCGTTAAGCGCAAAAAGCAACAAGGCCTCGCTTCACCGAAGCGAGAAGCAAAGCGCGCGCTTTTTTCATGTGAAGCGCAATTTAACACATAAATAAAAGATAAAATAATAGGCATAGATAAATGGCTAAGAACTCATTAAAAATAACATCTTAAGCAAATGTTTCAATTCTTAAATCAAGAAGCAAATAATAGATACTAAAACTAGATAGTGAATAATCCTCAAAAGTCATAACATATTAAGCAAATGCAAAACAAAATAACAAAAGGAAAACAGAAAAACAAAAAACAGAGCAATAAAACCAGAAAAACAGAGCATAAACCAGAAAAAAGACCATAGTTTTAGGGCACAAAAACAGAGCAATAAACCAGAAAACAGAGCATAGTTTTAGGGCACAAAAACAAAGCAATAAAAAGTGATAAAAATAGAAAGAAGAAGAGAAAAATAGGGCAGAAAAACAGAGCATAAATTAGATGTCTAGAACAGAGCAATAGAAAGTGATAAAAATAGAAAGAAAAAGAGAAAAAAGGAGTTGAACACTTCGGGCAGAATAAAATCAGAGGAGGAGAAGAAGAGAAGAAGCAGAAGAAAAGAAGAGAGAAGAAGAAACTTACAAAGAACTGGAGAAGAAGCAGTCGTTGGAGCAGCAGTCGTCGCTGGAGTTGGAGCAGCAGAAGAGCGTATGTTTATTTGGCAACTGACGGTTTATTTGCCAATTTTTTTTAAAAAAAAGCCCTAGCAGATGCCTTCACGTCGCTTAAGCACGCTTATTTGCGCTTTTTCCATCACGTCGCTTCTCGCTTAAGCGGTTAAAGCGTGCGGTTTTTTTATGTGAGTCGCTTTTCTGCCATAAAAGCGATAGAGCATCGCATCGCTTCAATGCTTAAAGCGAGAAGCGTGCGCTTTTAATAACATTGGTTCAACCTCATGGATCCCTTTGATGCATCAATAAAATGGAAAGAACAACTTATTATGACCTCCAAGTTTTCCGGCAACATGGATGACCCATTCTGCCATATATTCATAGCACAAGCCAGGGATTTTCCCCAGGATCTTTTATGTTTTTTGGATGCTTATGCCATCACTATTATATTTCATAAAATTCAAGTGCAACGTATTAAAGGATTTTGACAACATTGAAAATGTTCTTGAAGTATTACTATTATGGTTCAAGCCTCAAAGATATTGGATAAAATGTTCCAACGATTCCTACAAAGCAAAGATATTCAAATTCCATAAGTCGTTGATGATTATTAATGGAAAGGTCCAGGCGCAAGCAGAAGTATCATTCTGGTGGAAATTTCCCATGTGCTTTTTATCCATGGAAGAACAATACAGTGAAGCATAAAGAATTATCTTCCAGCAAAATAGATGTATCCCAAAAGAAATATGGCCAAAAGAATGGGCGAGCTAGAATTATACCAGCACTCATCCTCACTGGGAAAGAGTCTGAGAAGCAGCAAAAGAATACCAGAACCTTACGAAGTCATCCGAGAAAAAATCACTCATGACATAGCAAGATTAAAGTTACGTATTATATCTCACAATTCAAAGTAGAAGGAACATAGCGAAGCAGGATCATCAAGCTCCTGGTGTTACTACACGAGATCTTTGAAAAGATGCCTAGAAGACAAAGCTAGAGAATCAACGCAAGATAATCATGAGGATTTGAATCTAAATCTTGGCTAATCTCACCTTAATCCCACATTACCTACCAAAAAACCCTAAAAAATCATCTACCCATACCAAGACAAAATTCCACATATTATTCGAGCCCCACTTTCACATGCTTCCACATGATTTGTTACATGAATCACCCTACTTTCATATGCTTTCACACGCTCTGACATACTTCCACATGTTGTACCATGTATATTGCACCTCTTTCACATGTTTTCAGAAACTTTTAGTGTATATTAGTTGCTTGACCTAAGGTCCTTCATATGTTAAAATGGACCTACTTATAGATAGGTTTTTCATGTAAGATATGTTTATTTTATAATACAAATTTGTCTTGTAATAACCTCCTAGCCCTATGTAAAGGAGGCAATGGAGTAGTTGTAACATCATATGGCAACCTTTGTAAATCTTTGTGATATATTATTTAATATGAGTTCCTTCTAAATTTCCTTCTTGTTCTTTCTTTCAAATTGATGGAAAGGTCGGTTGATGTATGAAAATAGAGTAGGAATAATGTAAGAAGGTTAGCTTGTTGTAGTTAGAAATTTTTGAGTTATAACAGTTAAAGCTGGTTATAGTACAAAAGTTTTCTGAGTTGTGTATCTTGGCAAGTCATCCCTGAAGGGTTGTGAAGCCAGCCCCTTTGTAGGAATACTTTTGCGACTATAAACAAATTAATTGTTTGTGTAGCTTGGCAAGTCATCCCTAACGGGTTGTCGAAGCCAGCCCCTATTTGGCAAGCCATCCCTTACGGGTTGTTGAAGCCATCCCTAACGGGTTGCGAAGCCATCTTTTTGTAGGGAAACTTTTGTATCTATAATTAAGTTTGCTTTCTTTGGAGTCTCTTACTTTGTTCTCTATATTTGGCTACTTCTTTTTGGCCAAAAGTATTTTTTTGGGCTAAAAGTGCTTTTTTCAAAGTTAAGGTGTTTGGCCAAGTTTTTATAAGGAAAAAGAGTGCTTTTGAGTAAAAGCAAAATCTCGAGAAGTAGGAAAAAATAGCTTATCACCAAAAGCATTTTGTTGAAAAACAATTTCGAAAAAAAATACACTTAGGGGCCGTTTGGCCATAAAACAAATTTACTTTTTTCGAAATAAATTTTTAGCCATAAAAATTTAAAATTTCACTTGAAGTTGAATTTCGGAATATTTCGGAAATTTGAAAAACTTCGAAAAGCTGTTTTTCAAAATTCACTTCAAATCACTCACAAAAATTCAAAAACAACTCCAAATTATATTCATGTCCAAACACAACTTTAATTTTCAAATATCATTTTCATTTGAATTTTTTTTTAACTTTTTACCGGAATTTCACAATTCTAATGTCCATAACGCCAACTTAGAAGCACTTTTTTTAAAACCTTGGCCAAATACTAATTGCTACTCAAAAGTTTTCAAATTAATTAGTCAAACACAAATTGTTCAAACTAAAAGCACTTTGTTCGAAAAAAACACTTTTCAAAATAAGTTGATTTTAAAAGTTTGGCCAAACAGGTTATTAGTCTCTCTCCCATATTGGTGTCACAGATGCCTACCACCAAGATTAACTTCTCACAAAGTATTAGTACAATTTTTATCACAAAGCACCTCCTACTTTACAATCCATCAATTTAGATATTTATAACACAGGTAAACTGGGATTAGCGCTAGTTTGGTCTAGAGAATATTCATAGTCAATGCAAATGGTGGTCATCTTTTGTTTGATAAGGCAAATGGTGGTCATCTCACATTACATGGACTAACAAATATTTAAAATGTGATGATATCTATAACGCGAGAATTCTCAATGTTTCTCACTCTAGTAACACTTATTTTTGTGTCAAAGCTTTAGTATCTCAAGGACCTTTTCATCTACTCTTGTTACTAATTATTAGAGGTCCAAATACAAATCTTAAAGTGAGAAAGAAAAACTACGCTACACTTCTTGCTAGTATACTTTATGCTATGGCTTAGTCATGTTGTTGAGTAGCACTACAAATAAAAACAATGCATAAGCAAGAGAAAAGCAAGTTCAAAAAAATATAAGAAGAAACAAAAGGAATCATCAGCGTGATTAACCTCGATAGTCAACACTTGAGTTCAATTTAACAACAGGAGGTCGTCCATGAATAGACTTGAGAAAATCTGCTGGAGTCTTGGTGGTTGCTGATCAGTTCTCTCCTGTTCCACTCATTCTGAATTACTTACTCTGTAGCATCTCAAAAGCAGCAAATTATCAGGATAATTATAAAACCATACTTTTCGAGTAAGTTACAGTAAACTCATTTGACATAAGAAAGTTAACAGTGTATGCATTGGTAAAGAAAACTGATGTGTCAGAATATTATATAGCCACCACCTACAACCAGGTCTTTTTACCCCTGGAAGTTTTAAAGGGAAAATCACATTTTCTGATATAGAAAAGACTCAAAACTGAAATCTGATTGCAACATTCAAATGTTTTTTCTGAGTCTCCAACTACAATTGATTTTGCAATTCTAGGTGCCCTAGTTCAACTTTTAAAATGATTGTATTTCAAACTTTGTTTGACAGGCCTGCCATCGAGTAAATAAATCGGTTTCTAGCCCATTACTGGACTAGATATCCTTTTCAACTGGGTGGGATCAGAGTCAGGAAGATGTCGTGCATTTCGGAGTTCAACTTTACCCTCACAAAAGTTAAACAAATCCTTCTGTGGACGTAGCCAGTAAATCAGCTTTATGGTCTGAATGGAATATTCACCACACCATTCTCTACAGTACATGGAGAGTTTTATAACTTTCTCAAGAAGGGATCCGAGCCCTGGACTCTACGAGTTTTTCCTGTCGCATTGCTAATGGGGATCCCTATAAGCTCAGCCATTACATAGCAAAGTCCTCATGCGCATCAGACAATTCTGAAGAACTCTTTTGGTTTTTAATATTTTCAGATTCAAGAGCTACCTATTATATATGAACCGGCTACAAGTACCATAGCAAAGGATCAAAACTTGCACGAGCTTGCTTTTTCCAACATACATCTCCTTACGAGGCAAGTCTAGAGCACAATAAATAAAATGAGTTAAGGAAGCACCAAATAAATCTGATTGGGCTTTAGGAGATTTCCAAGGAACAAAAGAACTATTCCAGTAAGAGCCTCTTTTTTTTTGTGCAAGCTCTAAATGAGTTCCACCACTCATTACAAAAGAAACGAAAGAGCTCTTTATATAAATAGAGGCTCCAAACTTCAAATGACTTTTACAAACTAAAGTTAAGTAGACGAAAACAAATAGATATTATCTTCTAATGACTAAATTGACGCCTAAAGGCATACCCTATCTTAGAGGTGGACACCTCACAATACAAAGACTGACGGTCACCAGGTTTTGACTTTTTGGGTTAATAACTACTAAAGATCAACATTGAAGGGAGATGAATCATGGCAAAGGCATTTCATGACGTCCTACACCTTAGGTGTAATAAGGCTCAAACTAGCCTAAAATAGTCCATGACATACTTTATGTGATTACATCCACCTAGAACCAGAGCACAAACTTTTTACTGTAAACCAAATGATAATCCTCCGGAAAGAGTTTCAACTTAACTGAAGGTTGTACAGGTAAAAAAAAATGTTGTTTGACATCCACACCCTTAACATACTACTGAGTTGCACATTTGTAGTACAAGAAAGAACCCTATAAAACCCACTATAAAAAAGATGGCAGTTCCATAGATAAATGTTTTCATCAATTTAAGTTAATTTTATTGTTTCCCATAAATCACAAATCTAATACGTTTAACCAAGATTTTTCCTCAAATTAATAAAAAGGAATTGTTTCTTTTAACTGAGAAAACTTGCTAGCATTATATAGCTCCAATATCAGAAATTTTGTATAAACATTGATTCTTTCCTTTCCCTAAGATTGATCAACTTCCTTCAATACAATCAACTCCAGGAAACAAAACAAACCAAAAGAGGAGTAAAACCTCAGAAATTAACCCTTTAGTTCCGGAAACAAACAACAAAATCTCAAACTGAACAAAGCTTCATTATTATTTTTCGAATTGTTGTGGTTTGTCCTAAGTAAAAGATGCGGGACACGAATCCCAAACAAAATTTACATAACGATTAAAAGACAACAATTTCAGTAATGGGGCAAAGTAAGAGAAATAGAAACAAAAGTTCAATATGTAACACACTAAAAGAAGATCATATAGAAGATGTACCTCAAGACTGATTCTTCAGCAAGGAAGAAAGTACGGAGAAACTTTGAAGAGCCGAGGGATTTTGTGCGGAGCTAGTAGGGGTGAAAATGGGGCAGGGCAGGTTAGGGCCGGACCTGCTAATATTTTGACGCGCTGCCCTATAGTCTTTTTTTAAAAATTTGTTCTGCCCTCCGTTTAGACTCTCTTTTATTTATTTTCTTTATTTTCTAATTTGTAATATTGTGTGTAAAGTAAATAAATCAAAGATAAGTATATAGAAAGAGAGTGACATATTATTCAACTTTCAACTGATGTACATAACTTTACTTATAGAAAAAAGGAAGTTGTTGTGTAAGCTATTATTGCAAGTTGTTGTGTAAGGTGCTTGTAAGCTGCTACTGTAAGCTGTTGTGCATCGCGTATTTTACTCCCCTGATTAAAACCTTGTTTCAAATATTTGAGTCTCCGCATTCCAATCTTGTATACCATCTTCTCAAAAGTTAAAGTTGGCAAATATTTAGTGAATAAATCTGACGGATTGTCACTTGAACGGATTTGTTGCACATCAATGTCAACATTTTCTGAAGATCGTGTGTGTAGAATAATTTTGGTGAAATGTGTTTTGTTCTATCTCCTTTTATAAACCCTCCCTTCAAATGGGCTATGCATGCATCATTGTTTTCGTATAAAATTTTGGGTCTTTTCTCACATTCCAAACAATATTTTTCTCGAATAAAATGAATTATTGATCTCAACCATACGCACTCCCTACTTGCTTTATTAATAGCTATTCTCAGCATGATTTGAAGAAGTAACAACAATAGATTCTTTTGTGGAGCGCCATGATATGACAGTACCTCCATATGTAAATACGTACGCGATTTGAGATCGAGCTTTATGGGGATCAGATAAATAACTTGCATCTGCATAACCAACAAGATCTGCACTATCTTTGTTAGCATAAAACAAACTCATATCAAGAGTTCCCTTTAAATATCTCAATATAAGCTTAATCTCGTTCTGATGTCTCCGTGTAGGAGAAGGACTATATCTTTCTAGTAAATTAACAGAAAATGCTATGTCCGACCTTGTAGCATTAGCAAGATACATTAGTGCACCAATTGCACTAAGATAGGGTACTTCAGGACCAAGGAGTTCCTTGTTCTCTTCTGGAGGTTGGAACAAATCCGTATTCACTTCAAGTGATCAAACAACCATTGGTGTACTCAATGAGTGTGCTTTGTCCATATAAAAGTGTTTTAATACCCTTTCTGTATAGACAGATTGGTGGATAAAGATCTCGTCTGCTAAATGATCAACTTGCAGACCAAGACAAAGTTTTTTTCTTTCCAAGATCTTTCATCTCAAAATCTTTCTTAAGATATTCAATTGTCTTTTGGAGATCTTCTGGAGTTCTAACAAGATTTATGTCATCAACATAAACAACAAGTATAACAAATTTTGATGACATTTATTATAAAAATACATGGACAAGTAACATCAGTTATGTAACCTTCTTTCAGCAATTATTCACTAAGGCGATTATATCACATGCACCCTGATTTCTTTAAATCGTACAAAGATCTTTGTAATCTGATCGAGTACCATTCCTCGAGACTTTGAAATATATGCTTCAGGCATTTTTAAATCCTTCAATTAATCAAATGAGCCACATAGATCTTGACATGCATTTAAATGGCATGACATCTTCAGGTGTCTGGACTGCAGGTCCGAACCTCACAATCTTTTACAATATTGTGCACTATATTGTATTAAATATATCATCGACGATTATTACGTAACGGTTCGCAAGTGACATAACTTGTTGAGATCTCATCACTTTCTTTATTTTCAGGTGCCTGAACTTCTTCTGGAGTTTCATGAAATGTTATGTCGTGGGCTCTTCTAGAGCTTATTTCCTCTTTATTATGATCATTTGATTCTATTCTTTTCAAGGATTTTTAACTTTGGAACCAATCGATCTACTACTCTTCATGTGTGTAGTAAACTCAATCCTTTAGGGACTTTAATTTTAATAGGAGCATTTGCAGCTGAAATATGATATTTAATTTTGGAACAACAAATGCTTCTGGTATTTGACTTGAATTATCTTCTGAGTGAGGATCATACTAATGATAATTCGATTCATATAACATATTTTTTAACTGCTTATTCCATCCCCCTAATGTTAGAAAAACTAACATATATCCCAAATCTTTTTTGTGAAACATATCTTTGTGCTTTGTGGTCGAGAAATTAATCATATACCACGCATCAAAAGTTATTAGATGGTAAAAATATTTGATTTCTGATCCTAAACCCATTGTGAGGGGAGGACTTATCATATATTGTTGGTCTGATGCATACAAGTGTTGTTGTATGCAATTTAGAAAATCTTAGACCAACACATGAAGTGTTGTTCTCATAAGCAATAGTTTAGTAATTAATAGGAGGTATTCATTGCTAAACCAGCTTAGAAATAAACCAGCATTATCAAGATGAACTATCTTGATTTCATAATCTGAAAATTAGGCTCTTAATTGGGAAAAGCAATTTCAAATGACAAACTGCAGGTTGACAATAATTGCACATGTAACTATCTCATATATGCATCTATAAGTAGTTCACATGACAGGTGAATGGGCTCATATTCACCTTCTATATATTTCAGATTAGGGCCTTAGTCCCAACTTTAGCTGATATAATCAATTTATTATGAGAACAAAACAACATAAGAAAATTCTTGAAGAATCTTCTAGTTCTTCAATATATGCTTATTTGAATTCTCAAATAGCTCATTTAAAAATGGCAAATGAAAACTTCAAGTTTACCATTGCATGTGCTATCTCTTAGTAAACTTCTGGTTTACTATAATATAAACGTTTGCATTAGTAAACTTCTGATTTACTGTGGCTACTTTTGTATCAACGAATTTCTGATTTACTATAGCTACTTTTGCCTCAGTAAAACTTTAATTTACTGTGACTTCTTTTGCATTAGTAAACTTCTAGTTTACTGTGTTACATGATATAATACAAATTGAAAAATAAGGCGGGTAACTTCTCACATACATATTATTACCCCCTATGATTATGGAAACATGAAGATTTTCAATCTTCCAGTCATTTGTAGTCTTAATATGATAGCCATTTGTATTAGTAAACTTCAGGTTTACTACATCTGTTTGACCATAATCATATAATATGAATGACATATTTGTATATAAGCTCTCCGAGAGCTTTCGTTTATTATCCACAATCTAATATTTATCAGACACTACTTGTGTCTTGTGTCTTCTAGACAAATATTTAGCTCTTCATGAGTTATTGATACATTTTGTACTATCATATATTGCTCAGACACTGCCAGTATCATAAGAGAAAATCATGATCAAATAAACAATATAAATGTTTAAGCACAATAAAACACCCTTCGTAATATTTTCCTACTTCAGGAGGAAATTTCAATTGTGTTACTTCTTCAGGAGCAAATTTAAAATACGAAATATTGAGTATATATTCATTCAATCATATTACCCCTCATGGAGATGAATCGTAATATTTTTACATCAAGAGAGCGTTCATATTTACGAGCTTTATTAATATTGTCACATTCACTTCAGGGAATGGATTAATATTTATCAAAAGTTCTCATCCTTCAGGGAATGGAACATAATTATATGTATGTGCATTAACCACATCACATTGTGATGCTCCGATCCTCTTTTTAGATATTTGCTACTTCAAGAGCAAATCGAGGCATGTACGTAATATGGAGAATTTTTCTCTAACTTATCTTCAATTGTAACCATAACAAGCCTAAATTACCACTTCTAGTGGTCATTATAGGTATACTACTTCTGGTGTTTAACAAATTTAGTTACAATGAGATATACAAAGTATTGCCACTTCTGGTGGTCGTACTTTCTTAGAGCTCAAGTGGCCCATAAAATTATGTCATAACAAGACTTAGGAAATATCAATTGCCGGTGATTATAAATTTTTTGAAAACTCTCATACTTAGCCATCAATAGAGATGAAAATAATAAATCATGGTCCCTTCTCGTAATATTTTTCTTCAGGAACAAATTTATGGCATGAACTACTAAGTGAATCAATTAGGCTCCTTAGGACCAATGAACAAAAATCATACTGTTAGTAGCAAAAAACAGAAATGTCTGATATGAAGGAAGTACTAACCTTTTGAGTAGAACTCTTAATTATGACGATTGGATCTGATTTATATCCATAAACTTTTGCTAACTCAACTCAATAAATAGTTAGAGTTAAGCAATATATGAAAGTGCAAAAATTAATGTCACAAGTCTTTTGCTACAAACCTGCTTCAAGATAGCAAAGCATAAAGGAAAAATAATTTATCGTTCATAAAGACAGTGATATAGTAAAACCTTTAAGCCAAATATGGAATCATTTCCATGCTTACTTTGCTAATATGGAAATAAAATACAGACACCAAAGAAATAACAATCGTAACCACTGTAAAAAAGGTAGAAATCCATAAATACAACAGTTTGATCTTACTTATAGTGAGAACCGATGCCTTTGGATGAGGATAACTATAATAATACACCTTTCAAAGTAAGTGCTAAAGGCAGAGTCTCGTGCTGATAACGTGTTATAAAATAACAGCTGTAAAGTAAATAAACCAAAGACAAGTATAGAGAGAGTGATATATTATTCAACTTTCAAACTGATGTACATAATGAACTGAAATCTCCTCTATTTATAAAAAAAAGAAAGTTGTTGTGTAAGCTGCTACTACAAGTTGTTGTGTAAGCTGCTACTGCAAGCTGCTGTGTAAGCTACTTGTAAGTTGTTTGTAAGCTGCTATTGTACCAGATGTAGATAATCTTCTACAAGGGTTTTTATCCCTGACGGGGTATCAAAAATAAAATGATAAGCTTTTTCGGGATGTTTATTTCCAATAGGGTACCAAATAGATAAATATATTTACGACGGAGTCGCATATGGATAAGCTTCTTCAGGAAGCTTATTTACAACGGCGTACTAAATGAACATCCATAATACAATATATATTTATAACATGTCTAACTTTTTTTGTAAACGTTATTAATATTTTATTCTACTTTAAAAAATTGACATGTGAATAAGAGTTTCCTATATATACCCCTTGTATAAAACATATTTTTCTATGAATGTTGCGTAGTTTATTAAAGAAAACCTTTGAATATTGGTAATTGAGGAGAAAATACTTCTTGTTACATCTGTAGCAAATAAACATCCTATAATGATTATCTATATTTACCTAAGTAGCAAGGCAAACTAATCAAAAGAGGACTCTATCGATGCTCCTCCTTCTCTCTACTCCCCCCCCTCTCTCTCTCTACATTGATAACCCACTAAATGAATACATCACAAGCACAACCTCCCTCTTCATTGAATACATCCACATAATTAATATCTCCCACACCATTAAATGAACCTCTGATATCAGTATCATGAATATTGATGAAGCCCACAACAACCCCAGAAAAAATTCCTTCCTGCAAACCTTACTCTCTTCACAATCTACCCCACTCAATACCTACCAATCTCATACTATAAACACAAAATTAGACCTTGGAGATGAATGCTATGCACTCACTGAACTGGAAAGCTTTGTTCCACTCTTCTCATCTGAAAAGGCTCGCCTATACTCCCCCTGGAAGTTCTCTTTCATTGTCAAAGTATTTGGACTCAAAGTGGGCCATCAACTCCTTAAGCAAAAAAATTATGCACAATGGAACTATGGAAGCCCACAGAAAATGTTCCCTTAATCGATTTAGGATCTGAGTTCTACCTACTAAATTTTCAAAAGGAAGAAAACTGCAGCCTTACATGATGGATCGTGGTTTATCCTCAACCATTTTCTCTCAGTAAGAAAATGGAAACCAAAGTTCTCGGCCTTCATTGCCCAGCTAAATTAATCAGTGATATGGCTTCGACTACCAGAATTACCCACAAAATTCTACGATTTAGAATTACCACAAAAATTGGGTAACAAAGTAGGTAAACTTTTAAAAATTGATGCATGCACCTCATCTACGACAAGGGGAAGATATGGCCGCATTTCTATCGAAGTGCCCATTAATAAACCACTTAAAATGCACATATTCATCGTAACTCATAAACAGATGATACTATACAAAGGCCTTAACCTACTTTGCATTAACTGTGGACGATTAGGCCACAACACAAACTATTGCTCCTACTCCTCACCACCAATAACGCCTGACACCAAACCCACAGAAAATACTACGCACAGTAACATCTCCAATAAAAACACCCCACATGAAAACACAGACCAGGGAAGGGATTGAAAATTAGTCACATTTCCACTAAAATATTCTTCAAAAACATCCATGCAAAAACATGCACTAGACACACCACAAGCATCAACTTCAAATTAGTAGCGACCGACGACCAGACTCAATAACCCAGGTAAGTCTTCTAACCCAAAAATTAACTCTCAAACTAATATAAAACTGTCGACTAATTACACCACTAATCCTAATACAAATTACCTTCTTAATAATAATAAATTTATACCTCTTACCCTAGAGGAGAATAATCCAAGTGAAACTAAACACATGGATCAGTTGGGCCAGCCCAACTAATGGACAACCAAACCAATCCCAAAATAAAACCCCAAGCCCACCACAATCTGCCCAAACGCCTATCACTACTACTTCCACCGACCCCAACATCCCTCTCAACACTCGCCACTTGTCCAATAATGCCACTAATTCCACCATGTACGCACCACATAATCCCAACTCACCTAGTTACATGCCACCAAACAAGACTACCATAGAAACTAAAGGCCTACTTCAACAAAACCAATACTCATGATTGCCTGCATCTTCTTTACCACACGCAACATCCAATAACCATGCATCCAACCCACAAATCTCAACAGACACAAACCCTCATCAAAACATCCCTTCTCAAAGCCCAATCGCCTCTACACCGCTCAACTCAAATACCCAACCCACTACAAAACTCATTACACACCTAACCTCCAACTTCATTTCTCATCAGCCCAATACCCTCATCCCTCCAAATGCCTCGTCCACCTTCTTGTTTCAATTACAGACGACATCTTCCCTCACCACCACTCTATCAGTCATCAACTCTCATACCCCACCTTCCACCACTCACTCACTCCCTCGCAATGAACCCAACGTCTCGTTACTACACAACCCAAACTCCTCAAGATCCACAAGATCCACAAGATCCAACATCATGGTTAGAACTCAGCCTCTAAAACCATGCACTAACATTCACACTTACAGTGAACGACCAGGAAGTCACCATACTATTGAACCACCCCTCAGATCTTGCCCAAATAATATCGGAGGGCATGACCTTGGAAACAGACATCTATGGCCAGTACCACTGGTCTATGCTCCCACTGACCAACCTTCTACCTTACAACCCATCTCCTCTACCCATTCCATACTTGGATAGTGCCCCTCATCACCATATGCGATCAACCTCCCCTTCTACCCATCAACTCAGACCACACCTCCTCCCCCTTGGATTCAACCTTACCTACTGCCCTCAATCCCAATACCTCTATTCTCACCACTGAGTCCCTTCCCGGACTTATCACCTCCACCGTCTCCCAATCAACAAGAACCTAACGAAATATTCCATCAAGAAATCAACCAAGCCATGATCAACTTCAGAGAAACTCGTTCAGAACTGGTGTGGCTCAATGGAATAAAAGTCTTGGTCCTCAAAGAAGCGTTCTCAAAATAGTTCATTCTCAACTACCCCCACAACCTAGCCAGGTGCTCCATCAGAATCAGACCAACCATAAATACAAATGTGGGAAAATATGCACCGGTGATCACCCCCTCTCTACGCCCATTGACCCAAACCAATGACCAACACATGACTCCCCAGGAGGACTCACCCCCTCCACCTCTTAATCAATCCATTATGAATTTTGTTGTGTGGAACTGTAGAGGTGCACAGTCACCCGACTTTAGGCGCAACTTTCGATCCCTCCTTGACTACCACCACCCATCATTGGTGGTACTTGTAGAAACTCACTTAGCACACAATCAGTTTATAAAAGACGATTTTAACTTCACTCATATGGCAGAAGCACTAGAGGAGGGTCACTCGGGTGGTATTGCTTTATTTTGGTCTGAATATGCTATTCAGGTGGAAGTTGTAGCCACTATTCACTAGGAAATCCACTGCATGCTCCAGGTAATTCCCCATCCTAAAAAATGGATGTTTTCTGCAATTTATGCTAACCCTAACGCCCATAACCGTATTATCCTTTGGGATAATTTACGATGCATTGCTGACACATACAAAGGGCCTTGGCTCTTAGCATGTGACTTTAATGAAATACTTAGAATTTTAGAAAAATTTGGTGGGCGCAGTATTAATTTAAATAGAACTAATAAATTCCTAGACTGCATAAACTATTGTTGCTTACTTGACTTAGGGTTTAAAGGCAGTTGATACACGTGGTGTAATAAACTCCATAATGGTAACATAATTCTAGAGCGACTAAATAGATGTTTCGTCAACTATGACTGGAATACCTTATTCCCCGATTCCATAGTAACACACCTACCTCAAACCCATTCAGATCATTGTTCGCTTCTCATTACATTGAATAAAAATTTATCCCCTTCCTAAAAACTTTTTCGATTTGAAACAATTTGACCTCCCACCCGGACCTGCACCCAATGATTTCCAATATCTGGGCAAATAATGTTGATCCTATGCAAGCAATCGAATGTTTCACAAAAATTGTTACCAGTTGGAACCGCCATACTTTTGGCAATATTTTCAAAAGTATAAAAAATATACTAGCTAGATTATCAGGGCTTCAATCATCCCCTCACTATCCAACTAGCACATTCTTGCATAATCTAGAATCTGACCTTGTTAAAGAGTTTAACATTATTCTCAAATTAGAAGAAGATTTATTGAAACTCAAATTCAGAGTCACCTGGCTTAATGAAGGCGACGCAAACACTAAGTTCTTCCATTTATCCACTCTAATTAGGCGTAGACGTAATCGCATTACTACCATAAGAAATAGTTTCATGGACTATTTTACCACTCTATTCACCACCAACTTACAAACCTCCCCGTACACCTTTCCAATACAATCTCATCATACCTTATCCACACAGGAAAAAGAAATATTATCCCCCCTCCCCACTTCAACACACTGAAATAATTAGAGCAATTCACTCTTTCAAACCATATAAAGCGCTTGGCCCAGATGGCCTACACCCATACTTTTACCAAACATATTGGCATGAGATAGGACCCTCTATCACCTCCCTTTGTTATACAATTTTCACTGAAGGTTCCATACCTGAAGACATCAACCATACCTACCTCTGCCTAATACCTAAACAAAAGAATGTGGCTCAACTCACCCAATTTAGACCTATCAGTTTATGTAACACCATTTATAAAATTATTACCAAAATCTTATTATATTGTATCGAACAATTCCTCCCAAACATCATTAGCCCGACCCAAGCAAGTTTCCTATAGAGTCGTAGAGCATATGAAAATTCCATAGTCGTGCAAGAAATTCTCAATAAATTTAAAACCATGAAAGGCAAAGTCCCTCATATGCTCCTCAAATTAGACCTCGAAAAAGCCTTTGACAGCTTGGAATGGTCTTTCATTAAACGAGCTCTAACATATTCAACCTCCCCCAAAATATTATTACCCTAATTATGTCTTGTGTTACCACACCATCCATATCTGTCCTCTTCAATGGTGCGCCTACGGACTACTTCCAACCCACTCGAGGTATTCGTCAAGGAGATCCACTCTCACCATACCTTTTCATGCTATGCATGGAAATGCTTGCACGCTCTATTGACCAACCAGTAGACTATAAACAATGGGCACCCATTACCATAACCAAATCAGGACAACACCTCTCCTATTTGTTCTTCGCAGATGATATCATACTCACATCACAAATTACTCCTACTTCATTGATACACTAAACCTTTTTTACCTAGATGGTCGGACAAAAGATAAACTTTGCCAAGTCAAAGATTTTCTTTTTTAGAAACTGATCTTTAGAAAACAAAAATTATGTTCTCGGCTCCTTTAATATGGCCGAGGGCACCTCATTTGGAAGATATCTAGGTTGTCCACTATTTATAAAAAAAAATCGATAAAGCGTGATTTCCAATACCTCCTTGACAACTTCAAGGCAAGACCATCCGGTTGGAAAACTAAATATATGACACTCGCAGGGAGAACCACCCTTATACGCTCAACCCTTAACTCCCTCCCAACTCATACCATGCAATATATTTGAATTCCCCAAACTATCATTCACTCAATCGAACGCTACCAAAAAAACTTTCTTTGGGCATCGTCTTCACAGAAAAAAATGACTCCATTTTCTTAAATAGTCAACTGTTACCATGCCTAAAGACAAGGGTGGTCTTGGGATCCAAAATTTAACCATAAAAAATAAAGCCACTCTCGCGAGCCTAGCCTGGAGACTATTAAAAAAAACCTCCACGTTATGAGCCTCTGTCCTCCTCTCCAAATACCTAAATTCTAAATCCACATCCTCTACATGGGAAAATATCATTAAAGGATGGAACTACTGTACCTTGGGAACCCAATGGATCATTGCAAATGGTTATCACACAAATATTTGTCATGATCATTGGATCTCACCAGGTACATCCTTACGATCTCTTGTTGCGGGACCCCTGCCACAATCAACTGAACATACCACTGTGAGCCATTACATTAAAAATGCTCATTGGAACCTCACCCATGTCCCCTTTAACATGCCCCCATACATCCTCCATAGGGTTCATAATATATACTTTCTCCTCTCCCAAACACTACCCGACACACTCATTTCGGGATTAACACACTCGGGTTCCTTTACTATTAAATCATGTTACAACACACTAACACCACATGCAACCTACCCATATACCTGGTTATGGAAACTACACCTGCAGCCTAAATTAACACACTTTCTCTGGCTATGTATCCATTAAAGACTACTGACCAATACATACCTATTACATCTTAAGATTACAAATACTGATATTTTCCATATTTCTCCAATGCACTGGAATCCTTACCCCACCTCTTCTTTGAATCCCCTCACACACGACCTATATGGGTGAAATTAGGTCTCCAAAACTGTACACACCACCTACCACAATTACACCTCCATTTTTTCGAACAAATTCATCACCTCATTAAGCAACCACCCAAAACCACTCCATACAATATTCCTCTCACCACTCTCATACCGTTCATCATATGGGGTATCTGGCTCAATCGAAATAATAATATATTCAACAATCGCAAACATCCTCCAAACTACTCCAACATAATACAACGTGCAACAGAATTTTACTTCCTCACAATTGAAACACCACCATGCAAGCCTTTAACACCCCTCTATATCAAATGGAACCCCCCAACACTAAATTACTATAAACTAAACACTGACGGGGCAACTTCTCATAAGATATGGGCCAATGGTATTGGTGGAGTCATACGATCCAACATTGGAGCATGACAAATAGGTTATTATGGTAACATCGCAAGTGCCAATAGCATCCAGACAGAACTTACAGTCTTACTCTATGGTTTTTGCTTATCACTGCAATATGGCTATCAAACGCTAGAAATCAATATCGATGCCAAAGAGGTAATCACATTACTACAACAAGATAACCCACATTATACTCATTTAATTCATGATTGTAGGTTGTTACTCCGGCAGCTGGATGATCCCATCCTTAGCCATACTTTTAAGGAGGCAAATATGGTCGCTGGTGATTTAGCAAAATATGGTTCCAAGTTACCTAATGGAAGCAACACTCAACTTTTTGAAAAAGCTTCACCTTATGCTCTAGAGGAGTTTATGGCAGATCAAGCAGGAATTACAAGGCAAAGACTAGTTAGGCATAGTTTGATGCCCCACAACCCCTCGTCCCCCCTTGTACAACAAAGCCCTTTTTTTCCAAATGCTTGTAATACTGCTTGTAATAGTGCTACTAAATATGGTACTTCAGGTTTTTGTCATGATCCCCAGATGGATCTTAGTCTCCAACCTAGCAGTAGGTAATTACAAAGTCCTTGCGTGGACTACTCTTCAGTAACCATGATGCCTAGGGCACCCCTTCCCCCCGTAACTTTCTTCTTACGTAATATTATCTAATCCTTATGACAAAAAAAAACATTCTACAAGCATTGACGACAAATTGTTTTGCAGATATTATCCAAAAAAATTCTAACTTCAGCTTGTCACTAGTGTCATCAGTATTTTACCTCTCCAATTTCATTCAATTATTCGCTGGTTATCGAGGTTAATGCAACTTTAAAAAAATAAGGTTTTATGGAGTAGAAAAGGTCACTTTACTCAATTTATGAGCATTTGCCTTCGAAGATTTTCAATTGACCACAACATACATTATAATAGCAAAATCCAATTCGGATAGATGAGTTAGTATTGAGTAAAATATATTCTATCTCTTAATTGAATAGTTTCATATATAGAAAATTGACAAGCATATGTTCTCAGCCCAATCTAATCTATGTTTCAACCCGTTACCTTGCTAACCATTATCAAAAGAAAACATAAAAAATTTCAAAAATAATATTTTGCCTTGCCCTGCCCTACCCCGCCCAGCCCCATTAAAATCTTCCCCAGCCCTGCCATATTTAAGGTTTGCCCTGCCTGCGCTACCCCAATTACAATCCCTAGGAGCTAGACATGTATATGAGGGTCTTATTAAAGACTCCTTATAGTCCAGAAGATGCGGAAACAACAGATTTGACCCTAATATTTTTTGTTATTATTGTAAAGAATATATAATTAATGTGACAAATATTTGAAGGCATTCCTAAACCTGCCAAACAAAAATTACTATGATTTCGTATTTGAATTTCGTTGTATAAATTCTTAAAATAGTAATGTTTCAGGTTCATAATATTTTAGTATAGTACCCCGTTTTAAAAAATGTACAGATAAATGGACCAAGCCTCCCACAACTTATTGATCACTTGGTGTAAAGTGCCCCATTAGAGTTGAACTGAATATTTCTTTTCAAAGAGACCTCTATTGTTTAAATTTTTTTTGAAAAGTGAATAGGCAACTACCTATTTATACATCTTTATATGCATTCTAAAACATAATTATATTATCTCGTAATAGGTAAAAATTTATTCGCACAATATATGTACCAAATCAATGAAAGCAAGACACATGTATTTTCTAGATTCAATTGTTACTTAATTATGGTAAAATGATGTGTATTATCAATTTAATTTTTAAATGTTAAAATTATATTGATTGATTTGATATTCAATGTCCAATGTAATTACGTATTTACTCTCATAATATAACCTGCGTATTTTCATTAAGCAGAGTTGTTTATTTAAGTTGTATAAAAGGGAATGGATGTGTTATCTCAGTTAATGGCCTAGCTCTTCTGTTTCCAGTGGTAGGACCAAGCAATATTCTAGTTGTTGTTGTTGTAATTAATCCTTTTGGAGAATTTCTTCTTTGCTAGATCTAGTTATTTAGTGTACTACTAGTTTGGAGGGGTAGTTGTTGCTCTTCGCGAACGCGAAGAAGGCACCACAAACACGTAGGATGACCTAGCTCCTATTCGCATATGGAAAGGATCCTAGGCGAACACGAAGAAGGAAGAGGAATGGTCTGGCAGGATTTGGCCTTCACGAACACGACATGGCAGGCTACGAATACGAAGGGTTGGGAAGCAATAGCCTTCGCGAACGCGGCTAGGGACCGCAAGCACGAAGGGAAAGGAATGGGAAGGGGGAACATTGGCCTTTGTGATCACGAGTGTGCTTCCGCAATTGCGATGAAGGATGCCTGGTAGATTATAAGACTCATTTATGGACTTAGACTAATTTTATTACATTCTCTCTTGACTTGGGCGATTTGGGGGCTTCGTGAAGAGACATTTTCATCAAGCATCACTAGGTAAGTGATTTCTAAAACAAAATACATGGATTATGTGTGGATTTTAACATAGAAATTAGTTGAAATTGTGGGGTTTTGATTGAAAAACCTAGAATTGGTACAAATTGAATATGACCATGAATTTGGGCATAACATTGGAAATAAATTATATATTTGAGTTCATGATGCTATGAGTAATATTTATCTTCGAAAATCTCCAGAATCAATGTGCATGGGCTCGTTGTTGACTTTTTGAGTGAGGTCGGGAATTGATTCCAATTATTAGATTATGTGTTCTTGAGTATATTTTGATTATTTTGCTCGTTTTTTGGCTAGTTTCGAGTTGCTCGACATCAATTTGAGGTGTTAGTGAAGTGTTGGAGCCGAGTATTGAATTTGGGAGAAAGGTAAGTATCTTGCCTAATCTTGTAAAAGGAAAATTATCCCCACAGGTATTTTATTTGTTATGTGTTACGTGTTGTGGGATCTTTGTACGTATGAGGTGATGAGCGTCCGTGTGTAAGCTAGATTCCTTGATTATGTCAGGGTAGACTTAGACTTACATCATGCCTTAACTTCTACTTTGTATTAATTTTGCATGTTTAATTACTTGAATTCATAACTCAGTTTAAGACAAGAATTTACATAAATACATAATTGCCAAGCCTTGTTACTTTAAGTTTTGGGGGGATAATTGATTATCGAGAGGATTATGCTTTCTCTTGAATTCATATATTCGTGTTGTGCTCATATGATATGTAGTTTCGTGATTTTTTGCCTCACATGTATTTTTGCGAGTTGAGCTAGTGACAATTGAAAGTTCTACTACTCTTATGGGATCAGGTCGTTCCCCTCGGCAGTATTATGAAATATGCTTATGGGAGCGGACCCTTCGCCTGCACTATTATGAGATGCATCTGTGGATCGGGCACTATGACCTCGTCAATATCATGTAACATCATTCTTATGGGATCAAGCCGTTCGCCTCGGCAGAATTATACATAATATTCGGTAGGGAGTTAGAGCATATATGAGTTTTCCTGACTTGAGATTGACATTGCACCTAATGCTGGTTATCTTTGTTTGATTTGAGGTAGTACATGTTTTTTGATAATTTTGTAATTATTCTTGCGTTAAGAATCTTGTTATTCATATTTACCTGTTTTGTTGCTACTTGTTATGCTTCATACATATCTTCTTTTATGTACATTGTTATTGGACTACTAGTAAGTGTCGACATCGACCCATCACCACTATTTCTTTGAGGTTAGACTAGCTACGTATTGATTACGTAGTCATATTGCACTTCTGCACTAATTGTGCAGGTACTGAGACAAATACATTAGGTGGTCACTTAGGCGGTAGGCGTATCAACTGAAGACTTAGTAGTGAGTTTCTTTCCATGATTCGACCCGCAACACCCGGAGTCTTATTCCCCCATATTTATTACATTCTGTCTACTTTCATTCCAGATAGTAGTTGTAGTGTTTTTGTATATTTTATTAGATTCTTGTGCACTTATGACACCGAGTTTTGTGGTTGTTTTTAGCAAATGTTCATGGTTGTATTTGCTATTATATTATTATGGTCTATGTTTTGTTCATATTTAGTAACTTGATGAAGATGGTAGTATTTATCATGGCTTCATAAGCTACTTTCGCGTAATTATTTTTATTATTGGATTTTAAAAGTGTTGTGAGTAGTTGATTTTGGTGATGATTTACTGTTGGCTTGCCTAACGGTAGCGTTGGGACCCATCATGGGCTATGATGGGAATTCGGTCGTGACAAGTATACTCTTAATCAGATACTCTCGCTAACCTCAAACTATTTCTTGTGACGCGAAAACAACATTCACCGCTAACTTCCCTTTATGTTGGATACTAAAAGGCAGCCTCAATTGTATTCCTCTTCTTACGTGAAGGTGCGGACGAGGCAACTTTAGATATTGTCAAGGCCTTGGACTTAGGTGTGGATTTAGCCTGAGGTGTAGGACACACCATATTTTCTACCTATCAACACACCTAATAGCAATTCTTAAGCCACAAGATATAGCATGAATAGATCGCATCGACCCCAAATTTTATGCTTTACCATATACTAATTGAATGAGTCATAGGTTACTCAGACTTTGCCTATATTAATAAAGCACGTTAGCATATAACTTTGGCTCTACACTTAGCGAGCAAGCAATTGCAACCACACTTTATCAATCCACCCCGACTCCAGTGAGCCACCCCACACTTGAATTTCAAGTATAATATGCTCACACAACATACCTAAATCAATCATGAAGACTCGAGCTCCAATTGGGAGTAAAATTGCCTTTTGGGCAATTTATCAAGCATATTGCATGAACGACTTTTTTGTGATTTTGTTTGCAGGTGAGGGATTGACTCACCCTCGTAAATCTCCTTGGGAATCGTGTGTAAGACACTGATATCAAAACAACAATATTTTCTATAGGGTAGGAGGGGTTGGGATTAGTATCATTAGAATTTCACCATTATTGCATAATGCAAAAGCTTACTAACTTACACTTTCAATCTACCATAGAGAGAGAGAGAGAGAGATAAGAGAGGTAACCAAAGTAGAAGCATACCTTTTTGAAACGTAGAGAAGAAGCAGAGATCATGGGGCATGTAAGGCAGTATTGTGCGTGCACCTGATGTTGGTGTTGTGTTGGGAAGAGAGAGAGGGGGTTGTTGCCCATGTTGTGAGGGAAACTAATGGAAGTGCTTAAGGAACTAGGGGCAGAGGTTTTTTTAATTCGATAAGGGACAAATTGTTTTCTTAAAAGGGGTTGGGTCAAAATATAAGTCAAAGGGGAGAAACACTTACGTGGGCGTCCACTGCACAAGACGGCATGGAAGGCAAGGCAACTTTGGCGCGAAGCGAGGGCCAGCGCACCATCCTGGCTCAATAAAGCTTGCTAGGCAGGCTGGGGGAGACGAGGGGATGAACGCATGACATGCAGCTAGGCACGAGCCCTTTTGCGCTTTAGAACGCGCGAGGCGAGGGGTGGGGTACGGTCCTTAGCATGATGCATTGTATAGCACGGTGAAATCTGCGCTTTGGACCTTGCCCCTGTCACGATCGCAATCTCCAACCATTAGATGTCGTGATGGCACCTAGTCTCTAAGACTAGGTAAGCCTAACGTACATGAAGAAATAATGGAAATAATAATAGAACTTCAAATTTAACTGAACCAGCTATCATAAAAGAACTCCACAATACAACTGATAGTAACTCTCAAAATCTGATGAGACTGAGTAATAAGCTCTACATGACTATACTGAAACATTCCTAATACATGACTATCTAAATAAAGAGTATGCAATAAAAAACAAGGACAAAGGGTGACTTCGAGGCCTGCCAATGCCGGCAGGTATACCTTGAAGTCTCAAATTTGGAAGCTCTACTCACTGGTGCCTAGCCTGGTATGAGATACCTGCATCTGCACAAAAAGATGTGCAGAAACGTAGTATGAGTACATCACAATGGTACCCAGTAAGTATCAAGCCTAACCTCGGTAGAATAGTGACGAGGTCAGGTCAAGACACCTACTAGGATAATAAAGAAGTTGAACAAGTATAGTACAATATAATAATGAAAACAAGGAAATGATACAATGAAGAAATATAATAAGATAATACAACTGAATTTAAGGCAATAAAGGAAAAAAAGGAACACATAAGAAGAATACCAATAAAAGGATGCAGACGAACACACGTGAGGTAAATAGAAGATAACAACAAGAATCACCACTGAGGTACCGCCTCATATCCCATTTCACAATCATAATCACAATACAATATTTCCGCCTTACATTTAGTTTTAAAAAATCATTTTTTCCCTAAATAGCTACCCGCATTTTAGCCCACCTTATCACACCGTGTGGCTTCAAGTAGTTCCTAACTAGCAACACGCGTATCAAACACACTTTATCTCACCGCATGCGTATCAACCCCTAACATTATACCACCGCATGCATATCAATATCACAACTTGCACCTCAAGTGCCCAAATGCCTCAACATGACAAAAGAATCAACAATATCAATTTTTTCACAACAAATAACCCATGGCTCAACCACAATTTGAACAAGAATCTCAACAATAGCAACTGAAAGTGAATAGCTCAATAAGAATGATTTTTCAACAATTTACAACTTTGCCTCAATGTGATCATGGATTTTTAACTTCAGCACCAAAACTCAACAATAAGATAATCCAAGAAATAACAACTTCGAGTAAGGTACTCAATAGTTAATTAATTAACAAGGCAATAAGAAACAGTAACTTCAACTAAACATGTAAGGAAAATTAACAAGTAAGAGATGTGACAAGTATTAATAATGTCAAATAAATCATGTAAGGATAGATTACCGATTATAAATATAACATGTTATGGCAATTCCATTAAAGGCATGAAAAGAATCTACACAACTTAAAACGGTCAATTACCACATATAGCCCGTGTACACATTCATCACATTGCGTACACAACTTTCACGTACCACAAATGACACACAACAACTCCAATCCTATGGGGTAATTCTCCCACACAAAGTAAGGCAAGATACTTACCTCAAACAAGCTAACTCAATGCACTAGTAAGCCTATTCCGTGAATATCCAACTCTGAATGGCTCGAATCCAGCCAAAATAACTTATACCATAAATACAAACCATATGAAACTATTCCGGATAATAAAGTTACAATCTTTAAAAAAATGAAAAAGTCAACTCAAAAAGTCAACCCCCGGATCGCGTCTCAGAACTTGACCAAACTTACAAAATCCGACGACCCAGTCAATAACGAGTCCAACCATACTAAAATTATTCAATTCCGACCTTAATTCGACCTTTAAATCCTCAAAATATAGCTTAAGAGGTTCCCCCCCTCCCAATATTTCCAACTCAAAACACTAATATAATGATAAAAACAATGATATATTCATGTATAATAGTCAAATCTGAGTTCAAATAACTTACCCCGATCAACTCCTTGAAAATCTCTCTGAACATCGCCCAAAACCGAGGTCTCTGACTCGATGGAAACAAACCCTCGTGCCCCTTTTCTGCCCAACAGTTCTACTTTTGCGGACCAACAACCACATCTGCGGCTCCGCACCTGCGGAAATTCCATCGCAAGTGCGACTTTCACTTAAGCCAAGACCTTCCGCTTATGCAGTCACAAACCGCTTCTGCGAACATAGCTCGCTTCAACGAGCCGCCTTCTACGTAAGCTTGATTGCACCTGCGGTTCTCCCCAACCGAACTAAAATCCATTTCTATGATAGCCCAATCGCACTTGCGGCCAAGCCCACCACAGGTGCGATGACACCAGAACTTCAGTTCTTCAGCAATCAACTAAATCCAAAAGCGAACCCGTTTTTTGTCACGACCCAAATTCCCAACCTTAAGGATCGTGATGGAGCCTAACGCCACACTTGCAAGGCAAGCCAATGTTATAACTTATTTGATTTATTTCCATCAAAGTCTATTTAATCATAACAGAACTATTCAAAGTAACTAAATTTATTAATTCCAATGCATAATTTCACGAATAAAATAATAAATGAATAATTAAGCTGAGCCACGAACTAATTATATAACTATAAGGCTACCCCAGGGTCTGGTGTCACAATTCACGAACCACTAAGAATACTAAAAATAATGGGCTGAAGGAATTAATATATCTGTTTCGAATATAATAAAACATTGTCTATAAAACTAGGAGAAGACTCCAGGAATCTGCGAACACCAACAGATCTACCTCGTGTCTCAAAATGATGATGTCAGCTACTAAGATCTCCTAACACTGGCCGGTACCTGGATATGCACAAAAGAGTGCAGAGTGTAGTATCAGTACAACTGACCCCATGCACTGAGTAAGTGCCGAGCCTAACCTCGACTAAGTAGTGACGAGGCTAAGGCGGGGCAATGTAACATAACCTGTAACAATATATATAACAAAGCAAGAAAGTAATTCTAAATAAACACAAGGACAATAAACTATAACAATAAATAAAATAACTCAGTTGCCTTTTCCAGGCCTCAACTATAACCAAATTCTCACATAGATTTCAAAAATTCCAAATTTTGACTTTTAAAATAAAAGTAAGTGTAACATACGTAAAATAGTAGAGTATAACAATAATTTTTTAAATCTTTACTTTTTCTTGGAAAATCAGTAAAACATAGGTGTCCTCCCTTATTGCTCCTTGTTGCGGCGTGCAATCCGCTCCCACCTATCCACTCTTATTACTCCTCCCTATATATCACCCTTATTACACATGTTGCGGCGTGCAACCCGATCCCACCTGTCCACCCTTATCACTCCTTGTTGCGGCGTGCAACCCGCTCCCACCAGACATATCATATCAATTTATTTATTTATGAAAACTTTTACAATTCAGGCCAACCCTTTCACAATATTTTGTCTCAACAATTGTAAACAGAAAACGGTATATACTCATAAACTTCATCAAATATCATTTCATAATGAAACCAACCAGAACATATGTAAATATCGTAACACTGTCATCCATCTCAATCTTTATGTATCATAACAAAACCAAGGGAACAATCAACACTTCTAACATACTTGAAACAATACTTGACAATAATTTAATGAAACCAAATATCCATGTAAGCCTCAAAGATCATAAAACACTTAAGGCATGAAGCAAATAATTGGAAACGGAGAAGGGATCATGTTAAACAGACAATTTGGTAGTGTATAGGTACTCGTCACCTCACCTATACACCACACACAAGCAATTTGACATAAAAATTAGGTTGGGGATTCCTATTCCCTCAAGTCAAGGATAAACCAAGCACTTACCTCGATCTCACAAGCAATTCACTGCTTTAGAACTGCCTTTCCTTTAGAATTTTCTTCTAATACGCTCGAATCTAATCACAATTGGTTCATTGTCATCAATCATATCCTAAAGGAATCAACTTTATTGAAAAACTATGGCTTTCTTATGTTTTCTTACCAAAATACAAAAATCGACCACGGACCCGCTTGGTCTAAACTCGAGGTTCGGGCCAAAACCCGATTACCCAATGTCCCCCGAGCCCGGATATGCAATTGGTATTGGAATCCGACCTCAATTCGAGGTCTAAATCCCCAAAATTTGAAATTCCTAAGTTCTAACCAAAAACCCAAATTTTTACCATGAAAACTCTAGAATTTTGGTTGTAATCTTGTTAAAAGTTGTTAATAATTGAAAAGAATTAGTTGGAGATCACTTACCAATGGTTTGGAGAAGTTTAGGTCTTTGGAAAATCGCCTATGGAGGTTTAGGGTATGAGAGAATTGAAAAAGAAGTGAAAAATCCGTCAAAAATCTGATTTAACAAGTTGCGGGTCTCGTATTTGCGAACCCTGTTACTTTCGGGGTTTATCGCAAATGCGATAAAAATGTCGCATTTGCGAGTTCTGGGGCTGGCCTCGGACTTCGCAAATGCGAAGCATGATCTCGAAATGCGAGATCAGAGGCCTGCAACACTAGATTTTCAGCTGTTGGGAAAATTTCTAAGTCTAGACAATCGTAGCCTACCTGAAACTCACCTGAGCTCTCGGGGCTCCACACCAAACATGCACACAAGTCTAAAAATATCATACGGACTTGATCGTGCGATCAAATCATCAAAATAACATCAAAATCTACAGATTTAACCTCAAAACTAAAGATTTCCTGAAGAAAACTCAAATATCTAACTTTTCAACCAGATGTCTGAATTACATCAAATCAACTTCGATTCTCATCAAATTTCACAGATAGGACTTAAATATCATAACAAGCTTGTTCCGGGCCCCAGAACCAAAATACGGTCCCAATATCATCAATTTCACATGTTATTTCATTTCTTTATTTCTTGAATTAACCAGTAGAACAATTTTCTTCAAAAATTGTTTTCCAAGGCTAGGGACCTCGGAATTCAATTTCGGGCATACGCCCAAGTCCCTTATTTTACTGCGGACCTCCCGGGATCGTCGGAACACAGATCCGGGTCCGTTTACCAAAAATATTGACCAAAGTCAACTAAAACTAAATTTTAACTCTAGAAATTACTATTTCTCATATTTTCACATAAAAACTTCACGCCCAGATTGCGCACATAAATCGAGGTAATTAAAATTAGTCTTTGTATGGATAATAAGCCTAGAATTAGGTCTAAATTCATAAAGTGACCCCTTGGGTCATCAAAATCTCCACCTCTAAAACAATCGTTCGTCCTCGAACCGACATAGAAAATTACCTGAATTGACAAACAAGTGATGATAGTTACTCTGCATGTCCGATTCGGACTCCTAAGTAGCTGCCTCAACGGGTTGACCTTTCCACTGCACTCGAACTGAAGGATAACTCTTTGACCTCAATTGACGAACTTGCCGGTCTAAAATGGTCACCGGCTCTTCCTCATAAGTCAAATCCTTGTCCAATTGGATAGAACTGAAATCTAACACATAGGATGGGTCACCATGATATTTTTGGAGCATAGACACATGGAATATCGGATGAACTGAGGATAACCTTGGAGGTAACACAAGTCTATAAGCTACCTCCTCCACTCTATCAAGAATCTCAAAAGGCCCGATATACCTGGATCTCAACTTACCCTTCTTCCCAAATCTCATAACACTCTTCATGGGTGATACCCCAAGCAATACTCTCTCTCAAACCATGAATGCTACATCTCGAACCTTACGATTAACATAACTCTTATGCCTAGACTGAGCTGCACAAAGTCTCTCCTGAATAATCTTGACCTCATCTAAGGCCTCCTGCACTAAGTCTGTGCCCACTAACCGAGCTTCTCCAGGCTCAAACCATCCAACTAGCGATCTACACAATCTCCCATATAATGCCTCATAGGGAGCCATCTGAATGCTTGGCTGATAACTATTATTATAGGCAACTCTGCTAACGACAAGAACTGATCCCAAGAACCTCCAAAGTCAATTACACAAGCGCGGAGCATATCCTCTAAAATCTTAATAGTACGCTCGGACTGCCCGTCCGTCTGAGGATGGAATGTTGTGCTCAACTCAACTCGGGTACCCAACCACACTGAACTGCCCTCCAAAAGCGCGAGGTAAATTGCGTACCCCGATTAGAAATGATAGACATGGGCACACCGTGAAGGAGAACAATCTCCCTAATATATTTCAGCCAACCTCTCCGAAGTATAAGTACTTTCCACTAGAATGAAATGTGCTGATTTAGTCAGCCTATCCACAATAACCCAAACTGCATCAAATTTCCTCCGAGTCCATGGGAGTCCAACAACGAAGTCCATAGTGATACGTTCCCACTTCCACTCAGGAATCTCTATCTGCTGAAGCAAACCACAAGGTCGCTGATGCTCATATTTCACCTGTTGGCAATTTAAACAACGAGCCACATAAGCAACAATGTCCTTTTTCATCCTTCTCCACCAATAATGTTTCCTCAAGTCCTGGTACATTTTGGCTGCACCTGGGTGAATGGAATACTTAGAACTGTGATCTTCCTCAAGAATCAGATCACGAAGGCCATCAACATTAGGCACACATATACGACCCTGCATCCTCAAGACACCGTCATCTCCAACTGTAACCTTCTTGGAACCACCATGCCGAACTGTGTCCTTAAGAACCATCAAATGGGGGTCACTATCCTGCCGCTCTCTAATACGCTCAATTAAAGAAGACCAATCGACTGTACAAGCTAAAACACTGTCGGGCGAAATATCCAACCTCACAAACTGATTAGCCAAAGTCTGAATATATGAAGCCAACGGTCTCTCCCCAACTGGAATAAATGCAAGGCTGCCCATACACACCGACTTCCTACTCAGAGCATCGACCACCACATTGGCCTTACCGGAATGATATAATATAGTGACATCATAATCCTTTAACAGCTCCAACCATCTACGCTGTCTCAAATTTAGATCCTTTTGATTGAACAAGTACTGGAGACTACGATGATCTGTGAAAACCTCACACGGCACACCATAGAGATAATGCCTCCAAATCTTCTATGCATGAACAATGGCTGCCAATTCTAAGTCATGGACATGATAATTCTTCTCATGAAATTTCAACTAACGAGACACATATGCACTACCCTGCCATCATGCATCAATACTTCTCTAAGTCTAACTCGGGAAGCATCACAATAAACCGTGAAAGAACCTGAACCTGATGGTAACACCAACATCGGTGCTGAAGTCAAGGTTGTCTTGAGCTTTTGAAAGCCCGCCTTGCACTCATCTGACCATTTGAATGGAGCACCTTTATGAGTCAATTTGGTCATTGGGGTTGCTATAGACGAGAACCCCTCAACAAAACGTTGGTAGTAACCTTCCAAACCCAAGAAGCTTCTGATTTCTGTGGCTGTGGTGGGTTTAGGCCAGTTCTTGACTGCCTCTATCTTCTTAGGATCTACCCGGATACCCTCTAATAATACAATATGACCCAAGAAAGATACTGAATCTAACCAGAACTCACATTTTGAAAACTTGGCATACAACCGATTATCCCTCAAAGTCTGGAGTGCTATACGAAGGTGCTGTTCATGCTCCTCATGGCTACGGGAATATATCAGAATATTATCAATAAATACAATTACAAAAGAATCCAGATGAGGCTTCAAAACCCAATTCATCAAGTCCATAAAGGCTGCTGGAGCATTAGTCAAACCAGAGGACATCACCAAAAATTATAGTGCCCATACCACGTCGTAAAGACTGTCTTAGGAACATCGGACGCCCCAATCTTCAGCTGATGGTAACCAGATCTCAGATCAATTTTTGAAAACACACCGGCACCCTGAAGTTGATCAAACAAGTCATCAATCCTCGGCAATGGATATTTATTCTTGATAGTAACTTTATTCAACTGCCGGTAGTCTATACACATCCTCATCGACCCATCCTTCTTCTTTACAAACAAAACTGGTACACCCCAAGGCGAGATCGTTGGTCTAATAAAACCCTTATCAAGCAAGTCTTGCAACTGCTCTTTGAATTCTTTCAATTTTGGTGGGGCCATTAGATATGGAGGAATGGAAATGGGCTGAGTGCCCGGAGCCATATTACTACAAAAATCAATATCCCTATCGGGTGGCATCCCAGACAAGTCTGCAGTAAACACCTCGGTAAACTCACGAACGATAGGCACCGAATCTATAGAAGGAACCTCAGCCTCAGAGTCATGAGTATGAGCTAAATAGGACAAACACCTCTTTTCAACCATATGACGAGCCTTGGCATAAGAAATCACCTTGCTGGAAGAATGACCAGGAGTCCCTTTCCACTCTAGCCGATGCAACCCTGACAAGGCTAAAGTAACTGTCTTGGCGTGATAGTCCAAAATGGCATAATACAGTGACAACCAATCCATACCCAATATAATACCAAAATCGACCATGTCAAGAAACAAAAGGTCTACACTAGTTTCAAGACTCTCAATGACTGCTACGCACGAACGATACACACGATCTACCAAAATAGCATCCCCCACCGGTGTAGACACATAAACAGGAATACTCAAGGATTCACGGGGCACAATCAAATAAGAGGCAAAATAAGATGAAACATAAGAATAAGTAGACCCCAGATCAAACAAAACTGAAGTAGCTCTATCGCAAACTGAGATGATACCTGTAATAACAGCATCAAAGGACTACGCCTCTGGCCTGGTCGGAAATGCATATAATCAGGGCTGGACCCCGCTACCATGATCTACGTCTCCAGGAGGACCTCTGATAGGTGGACCTCCACCTCTAGCGAGTTGGCCTCCACCTCTAGCAACCTGACCTCCACCTCTAAAAATTTGACCCCTACCTCGGGCTACCTGACCTTTACCCCTTGCTGGCTTGGCAGGTGGTGCTGGAGCTGGTGCCAGAACTATAGCATGAGAACCCTGATACCGAAGCTGATTACCTACATATTTTGGACAAGTTCTATGAACATTCCCATATTCACCACACTCAAAACATCCCTCCTGATATGAAGACTGACTCTGTCGAACTGGTTGACCTCGAGAATAACTCCGCAGAGGAGGTGCTCTAATAGGAGCTGAAAGAGCATTGTAGACTGGATGAGTAGAAGGAGGCGTATAAGAACCATGACCACCTGAAGTACCATGTGAAACTTGAAGTGTTGAGTGAAATGGCTTGGAAGACCGGCCTCTGCTAAATGAAATCCCGCCTCTATATGAGGCACCACTGAATCCACTGAAATGATGAGGTCTCTTGTCTGACCCCTTACCTCCCATCCCCAGAACCGACTCAACCCTCCTGGCCACATTAGCCGCATCCTGAAAAGAAATCTCGGTTCCTGTCTCCTTAGCCATCTGCAACCTGATGGGCTGAGTATGGCCCTCAATAAATCGTCTGACCCTCTCTCTCTTTATGGGCAACAAAAGAATTGCATGCCTAGCCAAATCTACAAAACGATTCTCATACTGCGTGACAGTCATGCTGCCATGCTGAAGTCGCTCAACTGACGACGTTTCTCCTCTCGAGTAGTAACAGGCAAGAACTTCTCCAAAAAGAGACGAGAAAATTGATCCCAAGTCAAAGTAGGCGACCCGACTGGTCTATTCAACAAGTAATCTCTCCACCATTTCTTGGCGGAACCAGTCATCTGAAAAGCAGCGAAATCGACCCCATTGGTCTCCAAAATAGCCATATTACGCAGAACCTCATGACAACTATCCAGATATTCGTGAGGATCTTCTGAAGTCTCACCGCTGAAATGAACAGGAAATAACTTAATGAATATGTCCAACCTCTACAAAGAATCGGTGGACATAGCTTCCCCATAGATTAGCGGCATTGCAGCAACTGGCTGAATTACCCCAACTGGATTGGCTGCCGGGGTATGAACCTGAGGAGTGGTCTGATCAGGAGTATGAGTAACAGGATTCTGAATCCCTCCTCTAGCCTGAGATGTGGTCGCTACCACAGGGAATGTGCCAGTCTGGGCTACACTCTCCATGATGCCCACTAACCGGACCAAAGCGTCCTGAAACACTAGGGTGGCAATAAACCCCTTTGGGGCATGAGGTGGTCCCACTGGAACGGTCTGAGCTGGAACCCCCTCATGAATCTCAACCCGGGGCTCCGCAGTTGGGGCTGTTGTATGAGAAACGGGCTGTGTCCTACCCCTACCTCGACCTCTGATATGGCCTCTGCCCCTAGTAAGAGCTGCTGCTAGAAGACCGGATGATTGGTCAGCAGAAGAGAAAGCACGGGTTCTTGCCATCTGCGAGAGAATAGAAGAGTCCAAATCAGTATTTGATATAACAAGAATCGCTCGATAGAATAGAAATAAAAATGGAGTTGTTTCCTAACTCGATAGCCTCTAAGAGATAAGTACAGACGTCTCCGTACTGATCCTTCAGACCCTATTAAGCTTGTTCGTGAATTATGAGACCTAGCAACCTAGTGCTCTGATACCAACTTGTCACGACCCAAATTCCTAACCTTAGGGAACGTGATGGCACCTAACACCACACTTGCTAAGCAAGCCAATGTTAGAACTTATTTAATTTATTTCCATCAAAGTCTATTTAATCATAACATAACTATTCAAAGTAAATAAATTTATTAATTCCAATGCATAATTTCACGAATAAAATAATAAATGAATAATTAAGCTGAGCCACGAACTAATTATATAACTATAAGGCTACCCCAGGGTCTGTTGTCACAATTCACGAACCACTAAGAATACTACAAATAATGGGATGAAGGAATTAATATATCTGTTTCGAATATAACAAAAAAGTGTCTATAAAACTAGGAGAAGACTCCAGGAATCTGCGAACGCCAGCAGATCTACCTCGTGTCTCCAAATGATGATGTCGGCTACTAAGATCTCCTAACGCTAGCCGGTACCTGGATCTTCACAAAAGAGTGCAGAGTGTAGTATCAGTACAACTGACCCCATGTACTGAGTAAGTGCCGAGCCTAACCTCGATGAAGTAGTGATGAGGCTAAGGCGGGGTAATGTAACATAACTGTAACAATATATATAACAAAGCAAGAAAGCAATTCTAAACAAAACAAGGACAATAAACTGTAACAATAAATCAAATAACTCAGTTGCCCTTTCCAGGCCTCAACTATAACCATTCTCACATAGATTTCCAAAATTCCAAATTTTGAATTTTAAAATAAAAGTAAGTGTAAAATAAGTAAAATAGTAGAGTATAACAATAATTTTTTAAATCTTTACTTTTTCTTGGAAAATCAGTAAAACATAGGTGTCCTCCCTTATTGCTCCTTGTTGTGGCGTGCAACCCGCTCTCACCTATCCACCCTTATTACTCCTCCATATATATCACCCTTATTACACCTGTTGCGGTGTGCAACCCGATCCCACCTGTCCACCCTTATCACTCCTTGTTGGGACGTGCAACCCGCTCCCACCAGACATATCATATCTGTTTAGTTATTTATGAAAACTTTCACAATTCAGGCCAAGTCTTTCACAACATTTTTATCTCAACAATTGTAAACAGAAAACAGTATATACTCATAAACATCATCAAATATCATTTCATAATGAAACCAACCAGAACATATGTAAATATCGTAACACTGTCATCCAGCTCAATCTTTATGTATCATAACAAAACCAAGGGACAACCAACACTTCTAACATACTTGAAACAATACTTGACAATAATTTAATGACCAAATATCCATGTAAGCCTCAATGATCATAAAACAATTAAGTCAGGAAGCAAATGATAGGAAACGGGGAAGGGATCTTGTTAAACAGACAATTTCGTAGTGTATAGGTACTCGTCACCTCACCTATACACCACAAACAAGCAATTTCACATAACAATCAGGTTGAAGATTCCTATTCCTTCAAATCAAGGTTAAACCAAGCACTTACCTCGATCTCACAAGCAATTTACTGCTCTAGCACTGCCTTTCCTTTAGAATTTTCTTCTAATCTGCTTGGATCTAATCAAAATTGGTTCAATGTCATCAATAATAACTTAAAGGAATCAACTTTATTGAAAAACTATGGCTTTCCTATGTTTTCTTACCAAAATACAAAAATTGATCCCAGACCCGCTTGGTCTAAACTCGAGGATCAGACCAAAACCCGTTTACCCAATGTCCCCCGAGCCCGAATATTCAATTGGTAATGGAATCCGACCTCAATTCGAGGTCTAAATCCCCAAAATTTGGAATTCCTAAGTTCTACCCAAAACCCCAAATTTTTACCAAGAAAACTCTAGAATTTTGGTTGTAATCTTGTTAAAAGTTGTTAAGAATTGAAAAGAATTAGCTGGAAATCACTTACCAATGGGTTGGTGAAGTTTGGGTCTTTGGAAAATAGCCTATGGAGGTTTAGGGTTTGAGAGAGTTGAAAAAGAAGTGAAAAACCCGTCAAAAATCTAATTTAACAGGTTGCGGGTCTCGCATTTGCGGACCCTTTGATTTTTGGTTTATCGCAAATGCGATAAAAATGTCACTTTTTCTACAAAGGGGCATCTCGCATTTGCGTCCCAAAATCTCGCATTTGTGAGATCTGGGGCTGGCCCAGGACTTCGCAAATGCCAAGCCTAATCTCAAAATGCGAGATCAGAGGCCTGCAACACCAGATTTTTCAGCTGTTGGTAAATTTTCTAAGTCTAGACACTCCGTAGCTTACCCGAAACTCACCGAGCCCTCGGGGCTCCACACCAAACATGCATGCAAGTCTAAAAATATCATACGGACTTGCTCGTGTGATCAAATCATCAAAATAACATCAAAATCTACAGATTTAACCTCAAAACTCAAGATTTCCTGAAGAACACTCAAATTTCTAACTTTTCAACCGGATGTCCGAATTACATGAAATCAACTCCGATTCTCATCAGATTTCACAGATAGGACTTAAATATCATAACAAACTTGTTCCGGGCTCCGAAACCAAAATACGGGCCCAATATCATCAATTTCACATATTATTTCATTTCTTTATTTCTTGAATTAACCAGTAGAACAATTTTATTCAAAAATTGTTTTCTTAGGCTAGGGACCTCGGAATTCAATTCCGGGCATACGACCAAGTCCCATATTTTACTACAGACCTCCCAGAATCGTCGAAATACAGATCCGAGTTAGTTTATCAAAAATGTTGATCAAAGTCAACTAAAACCAAATTTTAACTCTAGAAATTACTATTTCTCATATTTTCACATAAAGCTTTCTGGTTTCACGCCCGGACTGCGCACACAAATCGAGGTAATTAAGATTTATCTTTTTATGGTTAATAAGCCTAGAATTAGGTCTAAATTCATACAATTACCATTTGGGTCATCACAATTTCAATCCAATTCACACCTGGGGGCCCTTCCGAACATACCATCAAGTTCCAATACACATAACGAACCTACTCGAGGAAAAAATCACATTAAACAATATCGATTCTACAAATCGCAACCCAATTCAAACCTATTGAAACCATGAACATCCAACTTCTAAAACTAACGTCGATTCATACCAAACCCACTCCGATTGACCTCAAATCTTGCACACAAGTCATAAATGACACAACAAACCTATTCCAACTTCCGAAATCAGAATGCGACCCAGATATAAATAAAGTAAACTCTCATTCAATCTTCTCAACCTTCCAAGCCTTCAACTTTCTAACTTTCGCCAATTCAAGCCAAAATGACCTACGAGCCTTCAAATCAATATTCGAACATGATCCTAAGTCCAAAATCACTATACGAAGCTATAGGAACCATCAAAACACCATTCTTGAGTCATCTATACAAAAGTGAAACTCTGGTCAACTCTTTCAACTTAAGCTTCCAACTTTGCGACTAAGTGTTCCATTTCACTCCGAACCTCACCCGAAACCAAACCAACCACCCCAGCTACATAACCACAATATAAGATAGAGGGGGCAATAAATAGGGCAACGAGGCTAAAATCCTAAATATTCAAAACGACCGGACGGGCCGTTACAACCTCGCACTTTCTTGTGTTTTCTTGTCCATTTTCCATTCTTTTCACGTGCTTTCCCCCCCTAAAATTCGATTCCTAGCCACTTATTTCATCCAATTAGCTCTAAGACCTGGAAAAATATGTAAGAATCACACCAATCCAACTTGTCAGATCATCTAAAAATCAAAATCAAGAAATAATCTCCATTGCATCTAAACAACAAATTGGGTTGCCTCCAACAAGCGCATTAGTTAACGTCATGGCATGACGGATATAACATCACCAGGGGTTGCCTCCCATGAAGTGCCTGATTTAACTTCATGCTTAAAATTTTACTCAAGAATATTCTTTTCGTGCATCATCTTCATTCTTTATTTTTACAACCTAGTGCTCTTGAAAGCATGATAACAGAACTCATTAAGTTGTGTAACTCTGTGACTCTATTCATGCCAACGCCTTCCATGTCAAGGTTGAACTTCTTTAATGCCCATAAATCTCTGTGCTCTAGCTCTACCGGCTAGTGACATTCCTTCCCAAACACCGATTTATACGGTGACATACCAATCGGATTTTTGAAAGCAGTGCGGTAAGATAAGAGTGCATCATCTAACTTTCTAGCCCAATCAGTCCAATGACATTTACTATCTTGATTAAAACACTCTTGATTCCCGGTTAGACACTTCCAGTTGCCCACTCATTTATGAATGGTAGGGTGTGCAACTTTATGGCGAACTCCATACTTTCCTAGCAATTTTGTAGAGGCTTAATTGCAGAAAATAATGCATTCCACCATTAAATTATTGCTCTTGGAGTGCCGCACCGTGTGAAAATATTCTTCCTCAAGAATCGAATTACTACTTTAGCATCATTACTTGGGAGTTCAACATCTTTTACCTACTTGGATACGTAGTCCATAACTACAAGTACATACTCGTTGCCGTAGGAGCAACCAAATGGCCCCATGAAGTCGATTTCATATACATAAAATACATCCACTTCTTGAATTGGGTTCATGGGCATCTCATGTCAATCAGAAATATTTCCAATCCTTTGGAATTCATCACATCCCTTTACCTAAAAATGCATATCTTTGAACAACATCAGCTAATAGAAACTTGACTTCAACATTTTCACTACAGTCCTTGATCCTCCAAAATGACCGCCATATGGGGATGCGTGACAAGCCTACAAAATGAAAGATTGTTCCTGTGATGACCTAAAAGGTCATCTTATGTAAATTTAATTATGACTGTCTTCCGAAGCCCCAAAAGCCTCCGTTAATCTCACCTCGATATGCGTGCGCAGCACGGGAGCATTGTCGGGAAGCCTTTATGTGAAAAACTTGATAAGGAGTTGAATTTATGATAATTAATTGAATAAAGTTGACTTTGGTCAATATTTTTGGTAAACGGACCCGGACCCGTGATCTGATGGTCCTGGAAGGTCCGTAGGAAAATATGGGACTTGGGCGTATGCCCGGAATCAAATTCCGAGGACCCAAGTCCGAGAAATGAATTTTTAAAGAAAATTATTTTTTGAAAATAATAAAGGCTTATGAAAATGAACCTCGATGTGAAACCTGTGCTGCCGAGCCCGTATTATGGTTTCGGAGTACGGGACAGGTTCAATATGTGTTATTTAAGTTAGCTGTGAAATTTAGTAAGAAACAGACTTGATTTGACGGGTTTCGGATCAAAATGGGAAAACTTTAGAGTTAATGAAGTTTTGAGGATTTTCATAGAATTTGAAATGTGATTTTATGTTACCGAGGTCCAAATGCAATTTCGAGAATTGGGAATAGTTCCGTTATGTCATTTATGACTTGTCTGCAAAATTTGAAATCATTCCGAGTAGTATAGGCCGGTTCGGCGCATTGTAATGAATTCTAGAATCTTAAGTTCTTAAGAGTAATTCAATTTGGTTTTGGGTTTGAATTCTGAGTTTGTTGTTGTTTTTCGCGTTCCGGATGTTCGAGCGAGTCCGTATCATGAATACAAATTTGCCGGTTCTTTTGGACGGGGTCCCGAGGGGCTCGGGTGAGTTTTGGACCCCCAGGAGCTAAGTTGGAAAAACCAGATTTTTGCTGTCTGGTTTCCTTCTCTGCGATCGCAGAAGGTGGGTCGCGATCTCGGAGAAGGAATTTGGCTGGGCTGCTGATTGTTCTTCGCGATCACAGCTTCCTCTTCGCGATCGCGGAAGGCCGTACTCCATGCCTTCGCGATCGCAGCCCCATCCTCGCGATCGCAAAGTGCCAAGCCAGGGCCGGACACATTTACTCTTCGCGATCGCATGACCTTTGCCGATTGGCCTTCGCGATCACAGGACCCCTGCCTCGATCGCAGAGGTCTAGCCTGTTGGCCTTTGCGATCGTAGGGCCCTTGTCGTGATTGCAGTGAAGGAATCGCTAGGCAGTGTTATTAAATACGGGACTTAGCATATTTTCTCCATTTGCATCTTCCTCCTCAAGTTCTTAGAGATCTATTCAAGGAACCTTCCACCACTGTTATTGAGGTAAGTAAATTCCATGGTTTTACTAGTTTCAAACATTAATTCCTAGTTAAATTCCCCCTAAGTTATCAAAAATCATAGAATTAAGTAGTAATTTTAGGGCTCTTGGGGATTTTGTGATTTTTCCATTTTAGGCCATGAATTCAAGTAGAAATCACACCTTAATGATCCTTAGGCTATGGGTGAGTGATCCCTTCGTTAATTTTCGTAATTTGAGCATGCGGGATCGGGGTTGGAATTTGGAAATTCTTCAAGAATAGCGATTTTAGTGAATAACTAGGATAATTTCCCGCATTGTGCATGCATTAATATTATTTTACACCTTTTGGCTAGTTGCGAGTCCTCGGGTGTAGAGTTCGGAGTTTCGGGCGCAATTGTGGTCCGAGGGGTAGATTCGGCACGAGGTGAGTCTCCTTTCTAACCTTGTAAGAGGGAATTGTCCCCATAGGTGATGTATATGCTATGTGTAAATTGTTTGGGGGCTACGTACGCGCCAAGTGACGAGAGTCCGTACGTAGCGGCTATCATTGTTATGTCCGGGTAGTTAGGCCCACATCATGACTTATATGCTTCTCGTAATGCCTTATATGATTCCTTGTAGTGCCTTATATGCTTCCTTGCAATGCTTTATATGATTTATTGTGACGCCATATGTACTCTGAGATTATGTTTTGTATAGTATTGTTCCTCCGAGGTTTTATGGTAAATTGTTGAATTGAAAGGGATTTGTTATGGAAAGTAAGTATTATGATATATATAGGATCGGGCCGTACGCCACGACATGTTTGAGAGTGATTATGATATATATGGGATCGGGCCGTACGCCACGGCAGGTTTGAGAGTGATTATGATATATATGGGATCGGGCCGTACGCCACGACAGAGTTGAAAACTATTTGTAATATATATGGGATCGGGCCGTACGCCACGACAGAGTTGAAAAGTATTTGTAATATATATGGGATCGGGTCGTACACCACGGCAGAGTTGAAAAGTATTTGTAATGTATATGGGATCGGGCCGTACGCCACGACGAGTTTAGAAGGTACCTTATGGGAGCGGGCCGTACGCCACGGCGGATCTAAGACTTGATGATTATTGTTTCGTTTTGGTGGTCTTACCCTTGCAAGTGCATTATTGCTTAATTCAGTAGTTGTTTGGTTTTCTGCTCTTGATATGTACTTGTTGCCTATTTCCTGACATGCCTACTGTATTTGATTATATTCTATCTTATGTTATTACTGTTGGACCTTAGTGAGTATCGAGTCGACCTCTCGTCACTACTTCTTCGAGTTTAGGCAGGATACTCACTAGGTACATATTTATTTTAATATATACTCATGATGCACTTCTGTACTTAACTGTAAAGGTACTGAGGCCGGTGCTTCTGGTTATTGTACCGGAGATAGGTTCTGAGCTTGTGGACTTGACTTCACGGTGAGCTGCTTCCTCTGGCGATTCCCAGCAGCACCATGGAGTTTTCATTTACTTTTGCTATTTTCCCCGTCTATTTCATCTAGACTGTGGATTTGTATATATATTACTTTCCTTTGTATATTCCGTTAGTATGCCCATGACACTCGTGACACTAGTTCCTGGCACACGCGTAGTGCATATTTTGGGTTTTGGGTTGTACAAACATACATATGCTTTGTTTTGGCCATGTAGTGTTATGCTTTTATTTTCATATCAAGCTATCATCATGTTTAACTGTTTAAAATTTGTAAATATTGACTTGTTTAATCAAATGGGAAGGGTAACACTTAATGTAATTCATATTGGCTTGCCTAACCCCGTCGTTGGGCGCCATCACGACCTGGATTAGGATTCTGGGTCATGACAACGTGGTATCAGAGCACTAGGTTCACGTAAGTCTCACGAGTCACGGGCAGTCCTAGTAGAGTCTTGCGGATCGGTACGGAGACGTCTGTACTTATCTTCAAGAGGCTATGGGGTGTTAGGAAACTTCCCTTTATTCATATCCTATCATGCAATCTATGTTGTACTCAAACGTATTCTTCTATTCTCTCACAGATGGTGAGGACGCGTGCATCCGATGTTTCTGGCCCGGGAGATGCCGCTGCCCCCGCCGCCCGAGGTTGGGGTAGAGCACCTGCTCCAGGTAGGGGGCAAGGGCGTCCCAGAGCTACACCAGTGGAACCACCAGAGGACCTGATTATAGAGGAGCAGGATGAGGTGCCTCCAGTAGCACCTGCTCCAGTGGATTTCATGACGGGGTCAGGCTTCCAGGAGGTCATGGGCCGTATGATGAGATTCATGGACACTATGTCCCAGGCTGGTTTATTTCCAGCCGACCCTGCTACTTCTTAGGCAGGAGGGGGAGTTCAGACCCCTACCGCTCAGGCCACAGGTTAGGCAGCAGCAACACGTCATACCCCGGGCACACCG